>CAJNYU010000657.1:0-52493 GCA_905331475.1 Rotaria socialis | reverse complement strand
GGTTGTCATTCTATCGTTTTCAGTTAAAATAAACGTAAAATTTTGATACTTAACTGAAATTCGAAAATAGTTCGACTCAACTACGTCAATAATAGTTCATATATTTCATGTCAGAAGGAGAACAGTATGCTGACAGAATCATGAACCATAATTAGACAAGTCTCAAATCGATTGAAATCATTGATCCATTGGTTCTTCTGCTGCTGTAGCATATTCTCCGTAATATTGCAATAAGCTTTGTTAATGTTTATTCTTGTAGGATTCATTTTTATATTGATTTCTAGCTACTATTACACAAATAAATAATATAAGTTCGTTACAAATAATAAAAGCAAAGCTAACGATTGATAATCAAAAAGTTATCCTGATTTTATTGTATTTGATATAATTTTATCTACAACTGATATTGATACTCAATCGCTTATCAGTTATTGAAGCGATTGACGAAAAAAGCGGATGGCAAAAAAGGATAATGCATATCGCTACTGAAATCATTATTTTTATAGTATTTCATTACTCATTCAATTCAATCATTATTTCAGTGTGTTACCAATTAATTAAATTATATTCGAAAGGATATCTAAGAGTGATGATCACTTGAATATTAAGGATTGTTTTTATTGTAATCAAAATGGTAGCATATAAGGTATTGATTAACAAAGTTGATGGGTGCTGTGTTGTCGACCTAGCGATCTAAGGTTTTAGTCAAAATCTTGCAACCATGTCTTTTTCAAACCTCACTTCATCGAACAGGGAGTTTAGTTTTTCAAGTTCATCATCTTATTTTTCTTTGACTTTTGAATAACGGTTCAATCGAAAATTTTGAAACACTCGATGTAGATATATCTCAATTATTACAGAAAGAGTTGTTCTAGACTCTCAATTAATAGAATCTGCTTTTAAAATTGGTTACATTTACATTTTTGGCTGATTTTTTTCTTTAAAGAATATTGTTTCTTTTGCACTGAGGAGTCTCAATACTAGGAATGTTTTCTTTGTTGACGAGGTTTATGTGGTAAGATCTGAAAAAATTTGTTAGAAGATTAATATATGATAAATAACGCATATATGCATTCTAATTTGGCCCTAGCCATAATAAAAAAAGACTCTGATAAAGCTGGAATCACCCAGTCAACAGAATAATTCTATTCACTTCTAACAAAGGAAGAGCTTAATACGAAAGTTATTGTTAAACAATGCGAAATCTTTCTGAGATTAATTTTAAAATAAAATGCAATGAAGCGACTATTATTTATTAATTTTATTTTGTACAAGAAAGTGATACCTTTGTTGTTCTTTTCTTTTTTGTATATGTAGACCCATTGATATAAATGAAATTGAATACTTTGAGATTATAAATCTAAATTTCACGAAACATGCATCGGATCAGATAACTCATGTCAATTACAGAATATCAACTAGATCAAACGCCTGAATATATTTTTAGAATAACGGGGTGTGCGAAAGTTTTTAGACAAAATGTTTGTTGATTTTTTATTCACTTGAAATTATTTTTGACGAGTCAAACTCTACGTGTTAGAACCAGAATTTTATGCTCTTTCGGAATATGTACTTAGAAATTTTGTGTCGGCTTTTGTTCGAGAGTAGTAAGTTAATCTTTGAAAGGTCCAAAAAATTAGTTTGGACAGAAATTTTTTCCGCGCACTTTTATATTTTCACTGTTATGATCCGAAACTAAAATTTGGAACCTTTATTATGATACCAACTTGTAGAGCAAAATCTACCCTATAAAATGTGCTATTTGAGTTTTCTTTTGTCTGTCGGTAGAGCACTTGAATTTTCGTGTCCCCTACATCGCCATTTTTGAAAAATTGGGTTTTTGACCAAAACCGTTTTAAGTGAAAAGGAGATCTTAGAAAAATGCGTATAGCTTCCCTTGTGTAAATGTTACAGCTTAGTTCAATACCACATTTTGTAGAGAATTGTTCACTTTACAAAACTATCAAATCCGACAATTTTTAGCATATTCGCAAAGGGACTTACAGGGGTTAGCAAAACCTGTTTGTTCAGCGTCCAAACTAATTGTTAAGACCTTTCAAAAATTCCTTGGCTACTCTCGAACAAAGACCGACACAAAATTTCTAAGTCCATAATCCGAAAGAGCACAAAATTCTGGTTCTAGCGCATAGATTTTGACTCACCGAAAATAATTTCAAGCAGATCAAAAATGAACAAACATTTTATCTCAAAACATTCGCACACCTCGTTAGTAATCGAATTGAGATTAACATTTGTGCTCTCAAAAGACTAACCAGAGCTCCTAGTTTTATACTGCGATAGCCATTCGACTTGAATCAAACATCAATAATTGACTTTATCTTTTTTACAATTATGTTCTGCTGTAACTGTCTATATTAGTTTATGTCTTTTCTATTCAAGATCTGATCTTAACTGTTGCCTTCAGTCGTCTGCAAAAGTATATTGCCATTCTGAAGTCATCGTTATCGTTTACTTCAATACACAATATCAAACGAAGCGAATAATATCCGACGTTGATAGTCCATTGTTACTGGATGAATAGTTTTATATCATAGATGTCCATCGCGGGTGGAAATCTGCCGCTACCGCGACGCCACATATAAAGAACAAAGTCACTGCCGCGCCGCTTCATTAAAAATTATACAAAATCTATTTTTTCACAAAAATAGGTAATATGTATGATATCCCAGGTCAATGATTCTGGAGGACGGATACCGTAGGAACCGACCGGAAAGATGCGGAAAAATCACCGTATCTGGCCGGAAAGCAGCAGTGGGCAGATTTCCGAAAAAGGAAATTTCCTAGCTAAAAATACATCTTTCGGAAACTACAAACATGAAAAATTCATCTTTTAGAAAATACCGGAAACTTCCGAAGTAACCGAAATACTACGCAACGCCAGCAAACACAGTGATGGAGTAATTTCTTAGAAATTTCGGAAATTACCCATAATGAATAGCAACATAATCACAAAACTTCCATACTGAACTACTCCGAGCTCGAAACTTCCAAAGAAATTACTACAATTCCAACTACATCCCAACGAAAACTACACAAATCTACAAAACACACTAACGCAAATTACTTGGAAATTACGGTAATTACGGAAATTTCCATGGTTAATCTCATGTACATACACTGGTATATCTTTAGATTTGAAGGCCCACCCTCAAGAATGAGAAGAAATTCTGGTAATTTCGGTAATTACCTGGAAATTACGGCAATTACAGAAATTTCCATAGTTTATATCATGTACATTCACTGTTATATGTGTACAAATTTGAAGGCCCACCGTCAAAAATGAGAAGAAATTCTAGTAATTTCCAGGTAATTACGGAAATTACTAGAATTTCTTCTCATTTTTGAGGGTGGGCCTTCAAATCTAAACATATACCAGTGTATGTACATGATATAAAGTGTGGAAATTTCCGTATTTACCGTAATTTCTTTTGGATTGTAGAGCTGATTTCTGACATTCCCTAGATGTTCTGTTGGTTGGTATGTTAAAATATGGTAATTTCTGAGAATTTACTTTTTCAGTTAATGGCGATTTCGGAAATTACAAGGAAATTTCTGTTGGGACAGTTGTGTGTCTTTCGATATTTTGTTAGAAATTCGGTATTTTCGGAAATTTACTTTTTCGGAAATCTGAACATACCTCGAAAGCACAGAAAACTGACCGGAATACACCGGAAAAAAATTCGTCCCTTTCCAGCGATTTCCCGTGCTTTCCGGCCGTTTCCCACCGTACCTCTACGGCCTGGGATAGGGTTAATAATTCCTGTTTGATGAAATGCTAATGTAAAAAGAGATGAGAAATAGCAAAAATTCTTTCGAAAAACAGTAGATTCATTCTTTTTAGAGGGTCTAGAGATTTTCATCACGAGTGAAAATCTGCTGCTGCCGCGCCGCACCGCCATGGCTGAAAAAAATAATTTGTCGCTACCGCGAAGAGATTTTGGAAAAGGTACCGCTAACGCTGTGGCGGCAGCGACAGCGGCAGCGCTGCGATGTACATCTATGCTTTATATATATTTGACTATTTGTTAGTGTTGGATGTCTATCAATTGATTCATACAGACAGCTAGATTTCGATTTAAAACAGATCGTACAATAATAACACAGTTAATATTATCGAGAATACAATAAATTCTAAGTTCTTACTATAGACAGATGGACTAAATGACAAAAAAACTGTTAAATACTTAAATATTCGCTGTCATGGCTTATATCCAATTAATAGAATGAAATAATTTGATATTTCTAGAAAAAGAAAAGATCTAAGATAATATCAAAGAGTTCGAATCATTCAGTTTCTTTTTTTTATCTATCTTTTGATTTTGCCACTTCGATACGAATCACAAATGATTACATACTTCAATCTAAGAAGATTTTAAAATACTTCATAAGAGAACATCTATGATTTATCAATTATACGAATGTAGTGTTAGTATTGAAATACGAAAAGACATGAATCATCAAACAAAAGGTTATAATAACAAACTACTAATTATGTTAATTGTGGCAAAGAGCTACCCGAGTCATAGCATTTTTTGCAAGCGCATGCAATTCTTGACTTTCTTGAGCAAGAAGTCAAGAACTATGGCCACATCTTGAGCTCAAGTCTTACAAGCGCATGAATAAAAATGTTTGACTAGGGTAGAGCATGAATGGACGTAAGATGATAAATCAATTAGGACAAATCTATTCTTATATTTTATTCTGGCAGAGAGAAGAACAAGTGTAAATAAGGGCAATGAGTGGATTATTTGAAAATCTGACAATCAATTCTCTTTTCTCTATAAGAAGTAAATATTTACTATTAGTCAGTATTTAATTACTATAAACTTATTTATATGTATTCATCGATTAAATATTTATTTATTTGAAATAGGTAGGAAATAAAAGCGTTTACAATAAAAACTACATGTTTAGCCCATAAATTCTCGCGGATCACCTTTTGTAATAGCTTTGCTTCGCCTTTCAAATGGCCCTGTTTGATCATAACGATCGTCGTCATGACCTTTGCCAGCGATCAAGTTAAGTAAATAATGTTCGAGAAAATTCGATCGATAAACATGAGGTCTATGATACTTATTTGGAACATATGCATCTTCGTCTGAATCATTGTTAGATGCTTGTTCAATGTGTCTTGCACTAGATAAGTTCAAGAGGTGAGATAAAATAATATTTTCAATAATATTTAGCTCACTTGGTGATAACAACGAATACCAAAAGACACAAACAGTAGTGATAAGCACGCATAATGTTATTTGTCAGTGTGTATGTATATGTGAATCTTTCTATCTATGAAATGGAGAACGCTTGTCTTCTTGTATATATGTATGCATGAATGTTGACGCGGGCGTCAGTATGAGATATCGATTATCAATATAGCAATCACAGAATATGCGTATTCTAGAAAATTGTCTAAATAACATGCTATAAGCTTGCAGCAGTTATATATTTGATTGATCTGAAAATATGTGTGATAATAGCACATCGATTAATAATACATTTTGAATAATGATATTTTGACATACTTTGAGTCATGTTATTTCTTCTTTGCAATAAAAATTGATTTTTACACCATAGTTTGTCACATTGCATTTTATCAACACAAATATGACTTTTTTCCTTTCGTATACTTCAACAAATTGCCACCTGTTATCTGCCTATAATTATTGCTTGCATTCTACCAGATGATATTATGACAGAAGTACATGGCTTTTATTCAAAACATATATTTTCAATTCAACAATACATAGAAAGATCAATCAATGAACACATCAAATTTGTACAAATTTTTATTTTAAGCATTGTACGATATTTGTTTCTTCGAGGCCACTTTACTATCCTCTTCATTAGTAATGAATATCATACAGCTGTGCGTAGAACCATTAATCTTTTAAATAACGGAGGCATTTATAAAAATCAAGTTACGATTAAATCGATCAAAATCTGGTTATAAGCTTTTGGCAGTTATTACAAGTAATTGTTTCTTCGCCAAGAATAGTTTCTCTTTATTGACTATCGTATATAAGTCAAAGTTGTTTATTGAAGATGTGATTCATGAAGTTGAACGCAAGATGAGATCATAATAAAATAGGATATTATTTTCAGTGAATTTATTGAATAGTTTCTTTCAAAGAATTCATAGTATTCGTACTGTATGAATCAAACTACATTTTGAATATTAACATTAAAAAATATCGAATATTGCATGATAGTCAATATATGTCTATTTATTATTATTACAATAATATGTAGAAAAGTGTGATTATCTTAATAGACAGTCTGCAATAAATCAATATTTAAGCCAGCTTAGAGATTAACGGTTTCTGTTTTATTTTTAGAGCAAATTCTATTAACCTTCTGTATCTTTTGTATGTAAATAATTCAATAGGCGAGGATAATTTTCTATTGGAAAATTTGAATATGTCCGTGAATTTCTCATCTAAGAATATTGTATCTAAGATCACGCCAAATATCGATGTGTATAGATATCTATTTCTTAAAGTTTGATATTTTTTTGTAGTAATATGAATATAAATAAATGATAATATAATCTATTAAAAGCATAATTATAATGAATTTTCTATTCACTTCAAATCTTGCGTCGGTAATTTTTTACGATATGACTGTTAAATTCTTCTATTTGTCGAGTTCAAAAATAAATGAAGATCTATCAAACATTATATTATAATTCGACTACACTGATATCTAGTAGTTTTTATCGTAGTCATATATATCAATAAATGTAAGCGTACATTTTCATTGAGGATTTTCGATTTCTTCTATCGTTATGGGCCCAGTTTTCCTTAGATATGAGACAGATGATCCAACAGAAGAAAATTTTAGTTAAATAGTCGCTTCTGAATACGAAAAAAAGCAATGTTTTTATTACGCATCAACACTTTTCATTTCGCTTGCTACAATCTACTCTCATTGATCGTTGACAACGACATGTATATAAATATATAGCAGATTATTTGTTACCTTACACGAATGATATCAGTTTCACATTTCATTATTAAAACTCCGTCGTAATAAGCTTATGCGTTCGAATTCATATATGATGTTTGACTGAGTCTTCTCAAAAATATGATTTCAACGCACGGGTCAAACATAAATCATGTACTTCAAGAGTATTAAATAATCAAATTACCACAAAAACTCTAAATGATAACTCGCTAGAAAATGTCATGCATTAGAATGTTGTAACTGTACCGAAAAGAAACTTTATGGATGTGACATAACTTGAATATCCATCAATATTGACATTATGCACTATTAAGTCAAAAAAACTATAAGATTGCGACGAATAATGTATTGCAGACATCTTGTACAAGTAGCATTATGGTTAAGTATCTTTCTGTTTTACGTCGAACAAAATGGAGCGCCTCGTATTATGATCATTAAAAATTACAGTATGTTAAAAATAAGAACGAAATTGCGAGAAATATAGGAGAAATGTCAAACAGTACGAACCCACAATCAGTAATACAATATTGATGAAAAATTCTTATTATACTTCTGCAAACTACTCAGTGTATTGAAATCGTTTATTATATGATCATCGAAATAAATCTTACTACAAAAAATATACAGTATGCAACTGATCGAAGATATATCAAATAACTAGAATGTTTTACCGGCGATTGATAAACATAGTAAAATATTGATTATAGGCTGTTAGGTGTATGCGAACCTTAGAAACATACTCGAAAAATGTCGTAGTTTGTAATTAATACACGACGCAAAAGTATTGACAAAAATTTCAGCACCTGCTGGGCCACATTGCTGATTTCTAAAGCGATAATAACCATTTTTGTTGTTGGAAAGAACAAAGCCTGAACTGCAACATTCGTATCAGAGGTATTCTTCCCGAACGAATGTTACTGGAAGGAAAAGCCAAAAGCCAAACATCTCAAACAATGTGCTTGCAACATCATTTTCTATTTTCTGTTCATTTTTGCCAATTATTTTTTTCTGTTAAATTTTAAAAACTAACCTATTATAACCAAATAACACAAAAAGAATTCAGTCTATGTATGATTTATAAAGGCATCGTCTGATGTCTTTGCAAATTGATTGACCGTCATAAAAACTCTATGATACAAAAATTTTAATTCCCAAGCTGTTCTGTTTAAAGAAAGAAAAAACGATCTAAAATATTTTTACCAAAGTTGATATCGATAGAATTTTTGATGCGCTACATTTGTGTAATTTTTTTGTGCTGATTCTATCTAAACAACTTAAACTAAGCGGAAACTAAAACATTTTTCCAGTTGCAAGTACATTTGTAGAGGCGTTTGATTTTTTTTTCTTTTCCTCTTTGTTACATTTGTTTTGGAAAAATGTATTTACTATACAGAAACGATAATAATTGTGTCGGATTAAAAAACAAACACTAAGCATAGGTTTTTTACAATTCGAGAAAAATCGAATACAACTAATTAAGTTAGTTCGGAAAGTATTAATCGAAGTGTTACTTTCCTCTATTAAAAACAATGTCAGAAGTTGTCATTCGAGAATATTCAATAGGAAATCCTCTGTGACGGCATAAACGTCACTGATGTTATCTTAGTGCCTTTTTGTTTCTTTTTCTAGCTTCCCTGTCTTTTTCTCTTGCTTGTTTTTGCGCCTAATACTGTTAATTCATTATTCTTATTCTTCTTGTTTTTTCTTATTTAAGCTTCTGCAAGCTTCTTCATATATCTCTCTTCACCGAGATATACTACTATTCTTCTCTCTCAAAAAGAATCATCTTTTTGATTAATTACATATTACCTTCTTCTTTCAACTTGATTGCTCATTATAATCAATCAAATTCGATTGTCACTTACAATCGTTCGAACTCGTGTCAGCTACGTGCTTGTGGGGTTCTTCTTATTGACAACTATTTCTGTTCATTGAATAAACAATTGGATCTTTATCCAATATTCAATACTATTTTATTTTTATTGCTATCATTCTGCCATAACCAATACTGTTGCACCTGGCATTTTTATTAGTTGCGTCTCTGATTCTCATCAAGGCGCTACACCTTCCAATAGTTTTTTTGTTGAGTTTACAGGCTGTTGAATGCTCGTTCTTTTAAAAATAGTTTGGATAACTACGATTCAACTAAATTTTACCTTTTGCCATGTCAAACAGATAGTCAATACTGGCTGACAGCCTTTTATGTATCTCTCTCTTTTCTTCCGTTTTACACTTCTCTTACTTTTGTTTTTTTTTCTCGTTGATAGACGCTTCGCTTATTATAATGCTATGAAGGAATGTTCTCTTGGGTTGTGTCTTTTTTTTCTCTTCTTCTATCATTCTGGTTCATTTCTATATTATTTCATTCTATTGTATCTTATCATTATTTTTATTTTTATTCTATTTTTTTCTTCGTCTTTCCATCTCTCATTTCTGCTTTTGCTTTGTTTTCTTTCTTTCTTTTTGTTTTGTTGTTTCCTCTCTTATTTTATAACAAGAACATTATGTTTTAAGTTCATTTGTCCCTTTAGGACGGTCAGGGTCATAGGGTTAACTCTTGCATAATAAAAAACAAAAAAAATCAAATTTTACCTTTATAAAATTTTGTTTCGACTACTGCTCATTTTGACCATTGATATTGCGCAAAATATACTGTGCATCTATAGTTCTTGTGAGGAGCGTACTATTGCTTTTGAACTTAAGTAATATTTGATGATGAGAAATTATCATCATTACCAACTGTTATAGAAATATCAGGTTCTGAAGAGAAGTCAGTTTTCATTGGTAATGATAAACATAAAACAAAATTGGAATTAGATTGAAAGTACGATTTGTTAAACGAAAAGTCTAATGGAGTTTATTTAAATACGATAATTAATATAGTCATCCATCGAATCTTTGATGAATATTTGACTGAAATGAAAGTTCTTCGAATATGAGTTACTCTAGTTGAGTTTATATTTGCGTAGTCAGAAGTCTAAGAATTTTGTTTCTTTTAAAGATAATTAGTTGATTATATGCTCATCTAATTTGATTCGATCGCATTTACCAGTTCAATTTAGATTAATTGTTTGCCATAATAATGCAGATCGACAATTTTTAGTCGGAAAACAAATCAATTGAACTGTAATCCAGTCGGAAAGATCAAAGTTCTCTGTGCAGTTTAAAAGTAGGATACGGAATTTGCCATTGATTATTAGTCGGTGAAGTCAATAATGTATTGCGATAGATTACAGACTCAAAGAAATCTTAGTCAACGCTTTGCTAGATACTTTTTTTTTGTTCTTTTACTGTTTGATCTGAAATAAATGATCTTCTTTTTATTTCGACTTTATGGAATTCTACTAGTTGATATCTACATTTATTTACTAGCACAAAGCGGAACAATCAAATAAGCTGATTGTTACTTTAAAAATCAGATGTAATAAAAGCGCGAAAGCCTATCATGTATCGTAGTCTTGAAAATTTACTTGAAAAGGTAAATGACTATCACGAAAACTCTTTCTAAGATTCTTCGTGATGATGATTGGAGAGAAATCATAGCTAGGTTAAGTAAATACTTCAATATTTCAAAGTCAAAATTTATGAAACAAATATTTTATTGGCCACGATATAAAGCTGTCAATTGACTGGTACTATATGATTTGCGTGGATTGTTCTATCTTGCCATTGCTTCATATATATTCCATAGAGTACACAAATTAATTGCTTACGAAATCTTGTCGATACACATGCATAAATATAAAATGGGTTCTAAATAATGTAAAAAGAAAACCAGTGAATCGATATTTCGATGTGATGATTTATACTTATTGCAAAGTACAAATAAAACAAATTAAGTGTCAGATTTATAGCGAATTGTAGCATAACATAATTATAAGAATCTCTGGTCATATTAGTACTAAAATTAACCATGCATGCAACAACATATGGTACAATAACATAAAAATTGAAAACAACTGGTACGAGAACCATAATTGCCAGTTGTTTGTCTAACTCACGTCGAACAAGAGGCACTGTGCGAAAAGCCAATTATCTTATATTATGATAAGCTAATGACCCAAATAAAGCCGTCAAAACAACAGGTAGACTCCTTGTTAAAATAATAATAAATCTCGAATTATAATATTTTTGAAATAGACTATTCGAAATTTTCACATTTTGCTGCTCCCCTCGTCGCTGATATGGTATGAATTTGATAGATTAATGTTTGAATGCCATGAATAATCCAAATAAAAAATGACATGACAAATGCATGATGAGCAACTTTAATATTGCAATATCTCTGATTTACGCCCGTAGTCCGAAATTGATCAATTGTTGCGAAAACATACAAGTAAAAGACGTCAATGAACATACTTGAAAAAAAGATGTTCGAAATTTACAATAAGTCAACGAACTATCTGGTCAATCAATAGCAAACCAAACATTGATTATACGAGGAAACAGTGACGTAGTCTGAAATTTTCGAGTCATGGACTGTTTCCCAGCTAAATTATTTTGCGTAGTGGTCACCAATAGGCAATTAAAAAATAATTGAGCTACAATTTTTTCCGATACGCATTGTCATTGCGAAACCGATGCATACTAAAGGAAAATTCATCATTATTAACTAGATCATAATAAGAGACATTGTTTTACAATAACACCATGTATCTTCGAACATATATGTGTATCAAAATTTTTCGGCATTGGACTAACATTTCAAAAAATTCTTGGACAATAACTTCTTAGTTATTGGGCAATTGCCCAATGCTCCCCCCTCCCGCCACTGCGAGGAAGCATACCTGTTAATAATTGGTCTATGTTAAGAAATGACATAGCTGTTAAATAGAATGAACATGAGTTCTCTCGAAAAGTTTTGAGACTAAGAAGTACCAAAATATTGAAAATATTGCCAATTAATCTATCGAAAAGAATAAGTAAGCCAATATAAATGGAGATATCTACTGCAACAATATTGAGAACTTCAATCGATGGCATTAGTATCTATATCCTATAGTATGAAACTTTGAAAATTAACTTTCTTCTGTGAACAAACGACTAGTTCTTATGCTCCCGTTATATTTTGTAGACGTTGATATGGGTATAAAAAAAAGCTGCAATCCCAGGTCGATCAACTTGTGTCGTACACGGCCGTTTGGTATGCACCGTATTACGGTCGTTTTGTATCGGGTCATAAACGATCGTATACGGAAATATCCGACCACGTTACGGTCGTTAGTAACCGTTTACGACACGATTAATTACGGCCGTAATACGGTGCATACCAAAACGTCAAGTTACGGTCATTTACGGTGAGAAACGGCAGGAAACAGTAGTATACGTTAACGTTTACGGTCGTATACGACCGTTTCTGGTAGCCGTAACGCTCGACCTGGGATTATCTATTATTAATCCATATGAAAGGCAGACTTTGTTAGCGTTAGTGATGGATCACACTAACGCTAAACGAAGATTTATACGTTCTTCTAGTCTAACTGGTAGGACATCTGCCCGGATAGCAAAAGGTATGGATTCGATCCCCGTGAAGGTCATATTTTTCTTCGTTCTGTCAATAACATCAGTGACACTGCTTGTCTCTTTCGCTCTTTATAATCTCTCTCTCTCTTTCATTCCTTATTTCTTCCTTTCATTCTATACATATTAGAGCTAACAGACTTCCTGCTATTATCCTGGATTTCATAGATTATTGCTATATTATAATATAATTAATAAAAAAAAAACACTGTGGGCTAGTTATGTGTATGTGATAATTAAAAACTAGAACAATGCATATGCATCCGCCATAAATAATAAAATTAATATGATTTCTGTATCGTTTATGACAACATCTACGATCAAATCATCAAGTTGTATGTCATAATACCATTTACATTAATTTTATACAAGGACATGATAACTATTTTTACAGCTAATTCTGTATAAAAATGATGCTTTCATATATTTGCAGTTTATCTTAAAAATTCATTGAAAGATATTCATAAAATAACTAGATCAATAAGAGTTTTATCTAGTTATTATATAATACATTAATTATGATTTAAAAACTAGTTATTGCATGAATTAATTATCTTGATGATTGCAGACACATCTTTGTTTTTGATTTGTAACAAAATTTCTCCTCAAACAGAATGAATTAATATTAAGAAAGAAATTTCATTGTTCATTTGCTTTAAAACATTAAATATTACCTGATAAATTATTTCATACTTATAGTAAGAGTTGCCACGGTAGTCTGACTTTTGTGAACGACGAAGTTGTACTTTTAAAGAGTTTCACTATTTATAAAATCGTGCTATCAGCAATACGTAAGGTCAAATGAAACTAATTATTGTCGTCATTTTTACGTTAACAATTTTACACTTCTAGGGCCAATATCTGTATAAACTGATCATAATATTTGCTCTAGTAATAGAGTATAATTATTCAATAGGGTAAAATAATTATCTTCGGAGAAATCGTTTCCCTTCTTCTTATACATGAGATCAATAGGCGTATTTACACACGAAGAAGTTTCATTAATACTAGTTTTTATTTTCATTATCATTACAGTATTTATTTATTTTCACCATTAATGATAAAGCGCATTTTTTGTTTTATAAGAATCTGATTAAAAAAGAATAGTGTGGCGATAAGTACACAAATACAAAAAACGAGAAAAACAACAAAAGAAAGTATCGCATGTATGTGACTTCGCATATCTCAAGAGAAAACAAGAGAGACAAATAATACATCGGTACATATCTTAACTCCTAACTAGTTTTAAGCAACAAACAAATACAAAAAAAAGCACAAAAGCGAAAAAAAAACGTGCAAATTAAACTACGAAGAAAGAGAAATCACAGAAAAACTAAAAAACAAAAAAAGAATTTTGTTTTTTAAATCGGATCATTTATATTTATATTTGATTCATCAATATGATTATTAATTTCCATACCACTTTTTAATGAATTATTTGAAACAACGATAGTCATTGTAGGACTGACTACAGTGTCTATTTGATCCTCACTATTATTATCATTATTATCATCATTATTATTATTATTATTATTATTATTTGATTGAAATAAATAAAACCATGATGGAAGTATAAAGTTAATTAATACGAAACATATTATTGATTGATAAATAATTGAACGACATATTATTTGAAATGCATATGTTTCAATAGGAAATAAATATAAAACAAAGGCAGAAATGAGTAATGAAAGAATTACACGATTGTATTTCCATTTGCTGTCTGTTCGACTGTAACATACATGAATTAAAGTATCAACGTACAAAATTGGCACAAGATATAGCCAAGGCCCAGCGACAAAATTATAGGTTAAATTTTGAAATAAATATAGGCACATTAAAGTACCTGCCGATAGAGCAAGAAAATGTGCAACAATCAGAAGACTATTTTTCAATGAAATAAATGCAATAAATGTAATTATAAAACAACATAGTATTAATGCAAGTATTAATACACAAATGTCGATTCGTAATTGTCCTAACGATTCATAACTTGGAAAAAGTAAACTATAAGGAAATATTGATGGTATTAGACTTTGCTTAGCATACGTATACATAGCGTTCATTGTTCGAATATCTTCACGATCGCCTAAATAAATAATGAAAACAAAATATTTTTCATCTCAGTTCAAAAGCTATTCTTTTTTTTTGCATCTTTAATTGCACATTTGCTCGTATGAATAACACTACTTAGATATTTTCATAAAAATTAGATTCAACAGCTTCAACATCGCTTACTCTCTAAGGTAAATTATATCCTAACCTAAAAGGATTTATTTACTAGAAAACATTGAGGTTAAATTCAATGAATTGTGTAATACATCAAACATGCAGGATAAAAAAAACAAGATTTCAAACGAATTGGTGTGCCTCTTCCCTTCTTTTGATTTCCTAAAGTAGCTTGATACGATTCTAGAAAAGTTGTGCTTCAACTTTGAAAATGGATTGAATCCCTGACTATAATGATAAGAGAAGGATCTTCATTCTCTGTGGAGGATTGATTTAAAGATAAGAGTTTTCTTCTTCTAGTGTCCATTCTGATATGTTCACTTATATGAGTACATATATGAAAGAATGCAATTGGAAACTAGTATTCTCTCTCTTTAATTAATATCAATCTCGGTCGTAGAATGTTTGAACGTCATGAATAATAAGAATAAATCTCTTACCTTTAATAGATTTATATTGACAATAAAATCTTGATGCTTGTATTGTTGAAAAATTTTCTCCTTCAGAAACAATCAAATCATTTTTTGAAAATGGTGTTATACGAAATGTTAAGTTTTCGCGTCCCGTTGTTATGTATGTAATATTTTCATTAGTCAACCACAATAATTTAAATGTATTTGTTCTTGTTTCACTTACACATTGTTCAAGTAGATTGCGCATTGCTTCTTGAGTGTATGCATTATTGTAGTCAATTGCTTCAGGTATTGTAAACATAATAACAGGACCCATCTCAAAATCATCGACTTGTGATTGCATATGCGATCGTAATGAATAGAACTCACGTGGAAGATATTTATCTTCAAATAAAGATGTATCAATGGAAAGTCCAAACCACAAACTTAAGATGATAAAAACAACCAATAATAAACAAAAAATAGAAGCAAAAAGTTTCTTCCACATTGAATCTATCTTTAGTAATGAATAAATTTGATTTCTGAAAACATTTAAACTCTTTGATTTTCGATTTTGTTTTGTATAATTATCTTTTGGTAAACGACAGCAACATAAACAATGACGACGTGATGATACACGTTTTAATGTTATAACAAGACACGATGTAAAAAATGTTGAATGTACAATATAATTAATAAATATATACAATGCTAATGTTAAGCAAATGGGCATTGTTAATGACATGGGTGAAAATATGGAAAATAATAAGTAAACAAATGATATAATTAATGTTGATGCTATAAAATACGGATGAGTTGATGTAATAATTGACGGAAGAAGTTTTTCAATATCTATTTCAGGTGATTCATCAGGTGATGTATCCATATGTTCGATAATTATTCGATGATATTCACCGCATACAATTGAACAACGCATAGCATCGATAACTAGAATTGAATGACAACGAAAAGAGTAGAAGTTCAATGAGTGATACAATATCGTGAAAGTATCAGTTGATCACTGTTCTCATCACGTCACGGCAAATTCAATCTTCAAAAACTAAGAACGCTTTATAAAAAAAACTAAACTTACAAGAACTGTAATGTCTTACATTAACAAGATGACTAATCAAATAAAGTATGGGACAGTTCTCAACTTGTAAATATAACATGTAATTCTAAAATGAATAGCATACCCACCAGAGCATCAACCAGGCCACTAGGCCTGCCTGCCTGCCTGGGCCTGTCTGCCTGTCACAGGCACAGGCCACATTTTTTAGGCCTGGCCTGTCACAGGTAGGCCAGGCCGACCCCTCAGTCAGGCCAAGCAGGCCGCTTAAAAACACCAGGCCGCCTGGCCTGTCTATATTCCTCATAAATATAGTTTTTTTTTAATATAATTTTTTTTTAACAAATTAAACGTAACGCTAGTGATCGGCAGAAGTATAGAATAATGTTCTGTCTTCATTGTGATTGATCGAGGTGATGACTAATGTTCAGCTCAAATCGCATAGTTCCTCTTCTTTATCTATTCACTCTTCATGTTCTCATTTATCTATATTTTATTATTATTGATTGTTGTTAAGATCTTTCTGATCGATTATTGTTTAGATCAGGGGTGGCACTTTAACTTTACTTTAAAAATTAAAGTTAAAGCAATACTTTAAACTTTAATTAAAGTAAAATACTTTAACTCTTTAACGTCGAAAAACCAGAGTTAAAGTGAAAAATAAATTTTGGCTCTTCACGATCAATTTTCTATTGGTTTTAACTACAACTTTAAACTTTAATACTTTTTTAAAGTGTTTGAAAGTTAAAGTGCCACCCCTTGTTCAGATACTCATTATTGACTGTTAAAGTCTTTATTGTTTTTGTTAAACCTATGTGTTAACATTTCATTTGTCTTTCTTCGTGAAATGGCTGATATTGATCTTTCATCTTCCATCTCTAATGATGATCTTCCATCTCGTTCAAAAGTAAAACAAACTGCATGTTTCTATTCTATCATAGTAATGGTCAAAGGGAGTGTGTGTGCGTGACCCCCACCCCAATATTCGAAAACTTGTCTTGCATTGTATTTCACAAAATGAAACTTATATTATGTTAAGCACGATTTTATCAGTTACCCTCAGTGTTGTCAAATGTTAAACTCGAAAATCCAGAATTCAAATCTCAAAATCCTGTGAAACTCCGAAAAACGGTGAAAAATCTAAAAGAACCTGAAAAACTCCGAAAAATCTCGAAATAATCCCCAAGAAATCTTTAAAAAAAATGCAGAAAAACCTTGAAGAAAGCGCAAAAAATCTTGGTAAATCCCGAAAAGCATCCAAAAATCGAGAAGAATCCTAAAAAAACCAAAAAAATCCAAAAAATCCAGAAAACATTTACAAAAAATTTTCAAAAAACTAGAAAAAATCCCCCAAAAATCTCAAAAAACTAGAAAAAACATGAAGACTTGGCAACACTAGCTACTACCCCCAAAATTTGGAAAGTAGGATTTTATAAGTTACTTCCCCTCCCAATTTTTGGTTACTTGCGACATCCCTGGTAATGGTATTGGCATAAAAGAAAAATATACAGGCCTTGCCAGGCAGGCCAGGCAGGCCGTAGAAAATGACAGGCAGACAGGCCAGGCCAAACAAATTAGTTGACAGGCACAGGCAGGCTTGAAATGCAAAGGCCTGTCACGGACCGGCCAGGCCTACAAAAACACGGCCTGGTTGATGCTCTGATACCCACACTCCCAAAGTGACTTTTCCAGCATATATCATGTACGCTCAGTGATATCCTATTCTGTTGAAAATAAGTCACTGTCAATTATTATCTTATTTTGAAACGTGCTGAATTGAATTGTTTCAATAGAAAATTTCTTTAGCTTACTTGCAACAATAAAAATCAAAAGAGCCATTGGTTCAATAATTTTAATACGAAAAACAGATAGTAAACCAAACGTAGCACCAGTTGAAAGACAAATACTGATTATTCCACAAAGTGGTAAATAACCAACTGAAGTGTAAGAATTTCCTTGAATACTGAGAAAAATGCAGAGAAGAACAAAGAATATTAAAAACATAAAAGTAATATATATTCCTTCTTCGTGTGCTGTTTTACTAATAGCGTCAGATATAGCTGTTGATGTTGACGGAAATACGTCAATTAATTTTGATTTATATTCGCCATTAAGATAACTTAGAGCTTTTCGTTCCCAATCAATTGCTAATTTGCGAATTTCTGGTGTTGATGAACTTAATGAATAACGAAGACGGAAAAGTGGTACATAAGCAATAATTCTTTCAGTAGTTGGTGAAACAATTTTTGATGAATTCTCAAGTTCATGTTGTTGTGCTTCTTCTTCTACGTCTACATAATCGGAATCATCAGAAGCGGGCGGAGCACGATCAGCATAACCATAGTTTTTACCAAACATAAAACCTGGAACACCATTAGCTCCTGAATCATCCATATAATATCCATGTTTGGGAGGATGTAAATGAATCATATGGTCACGAAATTTTTCACTCAATACATAATTTCCATCAATAATACAAGCATAGTTCATTTTTGTACATAATGATGAATAATTGAGTTCAGCATTATTTTTTGTATCAGTTATAAGAATAGATTGAAGTTGTTGATCCAACATTTTTATCTAAATATTTTATTTTTAATATATAGAATTATCAAAAAAAAGTTAGGTTCTATGTAAAAACATATCTTTGAAAGATTTCGAAAAGAAGGCATGTAAACAGGTTAAAAATTCCCTTTCAATCGGCATCCCTATTGGGTAATTCGATTAAGTAAAACTTAAATACTATAGCCAATGACAGAAAGATTGCTTTACTTTATCTTTTTTGTGGCACATTGCTTCACTGAACCTTTTAGAAATGCAATAAAACAGTAATTCATAGACCGTAGTAATATTTTATTTATATATGTCTTTGAGTTATGACATGTAGTAGCGAATCTGAGTTGTTACTTTTACATTTCAACATTGTTCTTAGAACTTTTTTCATTATAGACTTCATTAAATCCTTCAGTCAGCCAGCAGGTGGGAAATGAGCACGAACAGTTTTGAAGAACAGTATGTCTGTCATTTTCTCTCTAAAAGAAAATAAGATTTGACTTTTTCGAATCATTCTTTTGGTATGAAAAATAAATTTTACTATTTAATATTGAATATGGCAATATTTTTTATTAAGCTATCTAGTCTTTATGTTTTTGTCGAGGGATATACAGTTCTGCAGTTACTACTGCATCAAACAAAAATTATTTTACGTGATAAAAATCTTCTCAGATCAACTGTGTAAAACCATTAAGATTGAAATCATTCTTGACTAATACTCTGGATTAACACTGTAAAAACGTTCGGTTCAATAAAAGTTGACCCGTCGATAT
This sequence comes from Rotaria socialis, assembly GCA_905331475.1. Lineage (NCBI taxonomy): Eukaryota > Metazoa > Rotifera > Eurotatoria > Philodinida > Philodinidae > Rotaria > Rotaria socialis. The sequence goes on along the minus strand of CAJNYU010000657.1, from coordinate 32,973 downwards.
ATGCAAGATTTACTAAGTTGGATCAAATATTCAATTTCTTCTTTAAGAATTGAAGCCTAAAAACCGATTTATATTTTTTGAACTTTTGTACGTGGTATGTGTTATCTCGAAAAAGATACGTTCACATGTATGAGCTGAATCTTTCATTATGTGATAAATATGAAAAAATCTACTATTATGAATACATTTAGACGAAGATTACGTCATACGATTTTATCGTCATATGCTTTAACGTATAGTAAACTTAATATAGTGAGCGCAAATCAAAAAAAAAAGACCGTATGTCACGAAAAGTTTTAAGGTTTTCATCTAAACTATGAACTCTATCAAGAAATAGAAATATACACTTAAACAGAAGAAAACATTTAGATCGATTCCTCGATGAATTATAATATGAAATTGACAAATAGTTTTTATTTTGAAAATACGTCGTTATTTTGACAGTTAGAGAACAGCCTCTTCTTGTAGTATATGTAAATTTATATTAAATCAACTATGATTGCGTAAGTTTTATGCTTTCTTCTATTGTCTTCTATAAGTGTTGAAGAAATACGTATGATTAACTTTTGTTTACATTAAATGATATCATTAAACAACAAATGTTTTTTAATGTTTTAAAACATCTATTCTATGATTCCTCATTAACCGAAATCTATCTGTCTTCACTGATCGAATAGAAAACAAAGAGAAACTTTAAAAAGAAAACGTTTTATTAAATACCTCTTCTACAGTTCGATTATCAAGCATATTGGTTTGATTATCACTTCTTTCATTGTTGGTCACTTTTCTTTTTATAATTATATCTAAACCTGGATAGAGATTTAATTGTTGATGCATACGTAATTCTGTATCATTGCCAAATAGCATTTTTATACGACGAGCATTGGTCATCGTTAAACCTTTTGGCATGAAAAAATCCTGTTGACCAAATTGCCGTACTTCCACAAGTAAACAGAAACATGCTGTCAGTCCAGCTGTAATCAACAGACCAATAGAAAGTATTGACCACGAAAATCGAATTAAGAGTTTTGAATATATGTTAGCGAATTTTATCCATTGTAAATTCGCTATTTGTCGAGTAGAATTCATACGAATTTGACATCGATTTGTTTGCTTCATTGAAGAATCCATGATCGCCCACTGTATGGTCAAAACTTCAATATTCCAACCTAGTCTTCAATACCAAAAACAAGCACAATAGGAATTTAAGTAAAACAATAAGATTAAAACAAAATGTTATTGACTGTCTATTTCTATTCTTTATTTATATGACTTTCATAGGTATGATGGAATGTATTTTTCAGAAACAAAATAAAAAGATCGAACATTCTATTACGTATGTAAAGTTCTAAAACACAAGTATTTAAAATGGTATGTGTCGCGTTTATAAGTGGGTGGGAGTCTTTATACAAAATATTATTTGAAAGATAAGGAATGAAAATGAACGTTTGTTTCTTTGGCTGCTACTCTACATCAACAAAAATGATTATAAAAAGCAATGATAGGCAACAACTAGTTTATTATTTGAGTCTGCTATCTCTGAGTAGCTGACATAATTTATTACATGTCGTGAACTATCAAATGAGACTAGAAACTGCATGTGTTTATTCAAAAACTACTTTATCCGATCAGACAATTAAATATAAAAAAAAATAGGAAAATTTTAGTATTGATTATCATTTTTTCTCATCTATCTTCAATATTGAAAATAAAGGATTATTTTTCTGTTGTTGTATTTTGTGTTTACTTAACTAATATTAACACCAACATTTAAAACGAACGAGTGCAAGTTTAATAATTGTATAATGTAAATAACTCAGGATCTGTACTTTTTAAACATTAAAAAAAACAACATCAGAAACTTTTCCATCTAACATTTCATAAGAAAAACTATTCTAAAATCCACTATCATTAAGAAAAATACAGTGAATTAGTGTTTCGTTTCGATATAATTTTCACTCGAACATACGTTTCCCATAAATCAATATTGAAAAAAACCCATGTCCTTCAATCATTCAAAATCAGAAGAATTCTAAATTTCTATTAAATTCTTTTAAATAGAATTTATCTTATGTATGATCAGCTAAAAAGATATTCGAAATTATTCTCTTTCGATTACTACAAACTCCAAATTGTTATCTATTGTCTTGCTCAATTAATTATTATATGTATCTAAGTTTTATTCTTGCGTTAATTACCATCAATCTTTATAATGAAAACGATTATTTAAAATGCAAGCAGTTAGAAAACTCTAGAATTTTACGATGAAAGATTCAATAAAAGAATGAATACGAGGAAAATAAGTAAATTACTATATCAACTTTCTCTTTCTCACTGTAACAGAATACAAAAGTAATATTTAACTCCCTTTAAGATATTGTTGATCAGATCAATACTGAATATAAAGCATCTGTCGTTTGATTAGTTTCAAATGTCACTACGCTTTTTTAATTAAAATGCTTTCATAGCTATGTAATTTGAACAGACCAATGATCATTGATTAACTATGGATTATCTTCTTACCACTATGATGCTGCAGCAAATGAGTGGTAGTAGTATGAATAAACATGAAACAAAAATATCAATCTTTAAAAATTTAGTAGCTACTATTGAATTTTCATTATTTAACAAAAACTGTAATGTCTAGAGTATGATAATGTCTACATCATTTTGAAATAATTCTATAATACTTCAGTAAATCATAACCGTACTTCAGTAGAATGTGTAAAAAAAGACTTATGAAGAGAGAAATAATTCAACTCCATTATCTTTTACTTTTAAAGGTGTGTTTTACTGAAATACACAAAAGAAAAAGGCTCTCATATAGAAATTTGAACGATACAAGGATAAGAAACTAACATTAGTGTGTGTAATCTCCAGAGTGAAAATGAAAAAAATGACAAAATAGTACATATATGTACGGGGTAGACAACGTAAAAAAAGCATCACGCCATACACCATAACTACATTTTATGTACAGAACAAGAATAAGGATGATTGAAAAAAAGAATGCGAGCAACTGTATCAAATGTTTTACTTGGCATGCGTACATACCACAGATAGGCTGTTGTTTGTTTTCCTTGGAGTGGTGCCAGTTTAGAACTGTGTGTGAACTTTTTTCTTTGATTGGTATCGAGAGGTTAGATATCATATATGAACATATATATAAACAAATGAAACAAAATGAGAAAAAATTCGGCCGATCGGTCATCTCAATCGTGTCGTTTCTTTCGTTTCTGTAATGATATTATTTGACCTTGATATGAGTGCTAGCTTTTATTTATCTTTTTCCCTGAATGTTGATTCCCTACAAGGTCCGTAGCATCTATTTATTTGATCTTGAACTCGTTTTTTTCTTTTCACTCTAAAGAAAGGAGAATAAATGTGAACGAAGAAAAACAGACGACAATAAGTTATGGCAAATGAACGAGAGACAGAGAAATGGGAGAATACGCATCTGTTACCAAGGCTACAATATATATTCGAATACTCAGATTTATGTATAAAAAAAAGAAAAAAAGTGAGAGAAGGAAAGAAAAAGGACGAGCACAGTTTTTAAGCATGTGGTATATGTGAGCCAACTGCTGGAAGGCCACTTGAACCAAGGGCAGCACGGTTAAAAAAGCTGGAACCTCGTTTTAATTGTTCCTAAAACGTGAAGAAAAAAGGATATTGCTGATCTTGATTATTAGAAACAAAAACAAAATATTTACCGTCTTTTGTAAATAATTGTATGCCTGATGCCAATTATCATAAATGGGTGTTATAGGTAACATTCCAGCACGAAGTCCACTTCCATTAATAGCTGTTACAGTTGATACCACACTCAATGGATATGTCACGGTTTGAGCTATGAACTAAAAATATAATTATTTTTATTGATATAAAGTTCAATGATTAATTTCATATTGTGATCGAATTCAAAATCGAGGTTACATAAACAAATAACAAGTATAGAGTGAGTCATTTTTTAATATAGGTATATCGTTCGACTCAAACGACACGAGAAAAAACGAATGAAAAAAATGGTGTGGTTTTGTTACGTAATCAAAGTTATTATTCTGACTATTTTATTTACTTTTACTTTTATACGGTTGAACAAATATTTCGAAAAAAAAGCCATTCAGAATTCTCAAAAAACAAGTTTTGAATCTGTCCATTAACCGAAATAATATTGAGTGATACCTATTTTCACATTTATGCTAAACGTTAAACGTGGCATTTTATTTGGTTTTTCGAAAGAAAATAATGCCTATATTTTATGCATTGCTAAGATGATAGAAAATAGATGCTAGTCTTTTTTTTTTCAAAACAAAAAGAAGCTGTCTTTATGGTCGACATCCAAAAAAAAGTAAGTAAATGAAGTTAAATTAGTTTGAATAATACTTAATGAGAGCCCATGTCCAATGAAGTCGATCCAAAGAAAGTATTGACTTATTGAAAATTAACGATTATAAAAATATCAGAGATATTCAGATGAGCGAATGAGCTTCGATGTTCCATTATATTTTTATTAGAATATCTTTTAGTTTCAAAGTCAATATTGATGAAGTATGCTAATTATGAGATGAATATTCGCTTTCTTAATTTTTACGTGTTGAATACGAAATAGCCTATTGAATATTGATATTGTTGTAAGTGATCTTGGAAGAATTTAAAAAACATATTTAGTCTGATCACTTGCTCAAATATGAGTCTAAAACTTCACAGAATATTCTAAATGTTTCAGTCGATACTAATCGTTCCCTGATGACATAAAATCTATCTAGCCATAACTTGAAAATGAAAGAGCTAATGGAATTTGAATTCTTTTTGTTTGTTTTAATATCACTAAAACTTGGTTATATTCAAAATTTAATGTGAAAACAGTTTGAAAAGTTTCACTTTGTTATTTCATGAATAAAAGTTTTAGTGAAGCGATAAAAAATCCTAGACAAATATAAAAATTTATTGATATCAAGAATTTCTTGCTCAGCAAAAATATACAAGTTTAAATTTTGGAAGTTTTCTTTACAATTTAAATTCTTTGAAAACAAAATTTCAGTGAAAATTTTTGATATATTTTCATCTGTTATGAAATTTCAGAAGACTAAATACGTACGAATCGATCGCTTATTCAAATTGAATAAGTCAGACAAAGTAAGTATCTAGAGTTGTCTATATCTACTTTTATTAATGATCAAACATTCTAAAGTGAAGAGTTTTGCTTTTAAATCTTGACTATAAATAGCTTCAATAATTCCAAATGTTTTCAACGAAAACACGACATTTTACAGATATTAAGGTAGGAAATAAGTAGTTAATTATTGATCGTCTTATCTCAACATACTGAATTCTATCTAGAGTGTATGTATGATTAGACTTCTCGCGAAGTTTCCTCATCTCTTTTAATTTTTCTCGAGAAATAAACTTACAGAAGCAACATAATCGAATAAAGATCCCATTTCAGTTGGTGACGGTATTTGTGTTTTGAGCAAATGAACAAGTACATTTGTTATAATAACAGCTGAAATTTCAAGTAACCATCGAGGCATAAGTCCACTGTTATAAATAGAAGATCAGTATCATAGAAAATAACATCTCAAATATACATACACAAAGAATCCTCCGATTCCTTGACGATCATAAATTTCTTGCACATTTTGAAAGATATTTATTGATGAATACGCTTTTTCTCGACCAACAAATTGACCCATACATCGGATAGCCATCACTAGTTATCAGTCAATTATTTCTTCCGTGTTGTTCCAAAATCGAAACAAATTTAATCTTACCTTGAAAAGGATGCGAGATAAGAATACCCCAAGATTGTGTTTGTATTTCTCGTAAAACCTTTATATTAATAAAGATACTAAGTAATTAATCATGATTCCTTATATGCAACATACTCTATCTATACATTTATTCCATGACGCATTTGTTTGATCATTTGATGCTTGAGATTTAACAGGACCAAGGATCTAATAGTATATTAGTAGGAAAACAAATATATTGTTCAAGTCTTTTTAAAAATTTACTTCATCAACTTTTGTTGTTGTATACCAGCAAACAGCTTTCGATAAAAGAGAACAACCAAAACCACGGTATAAACCAACAAAACCATCAATTTTATAAACATATTTAACTAAATTTATCAAAAGAAAAAAGGTAAAAACAAAACATTTTTCGAAAACTCAATCAAACTAACGATAACGAAATGCATGAGGATAATAAAGAGCTTCTTTGCCAAATAAAGTTCTTCCACGAACTGCTGGTAATGGTTCATAACCCATCTTAGAAAAGTTTGAAAATTATTCATTAAGAGAAATAAGACAACAATCATCTTTTTTTTCTATATCTTACTTGCATTAATACTCGTACATAAGCAAATGGATGACCAACAACTTGTTGCAAAGCAGCTCCTTTCAATGCGGTGAATGTAGGAGTAACCGAACTTGAAACTGAAGCAAATCCGGATGTTGTTGGTTGAGGTTGTACATTTGACGCAACAGGTGTAATAACACGGTCAGGTGAGAGTACATTAGAAGAAGGTGAACTTCCCTGAGCTTGATCAACATTTGGAAGATTATCATTTCCTGTCGTATCCTAAAAGAATGATTTTTATCAGAGATGAATGAGAAAAAAGAGAGCCATACACTAGTATTTGCTGCTGGTGCAGTTGTGGCCATGATTGAAAATTGGATTTGACTGATTTAGAGTTTTGTATCAGTAGTAGATAATACAATTATGTTCCGTATTTTTATGATGTTTATTTATTTATGAATGGTAAATTTGTAAGTTTTACTCTGTAAAAAATGATTTTAATAGAAAAAAATAATTGTATGAATTGGCAAAGAAGATTTATTAATTTCTTTTATTTTTATATTTAAAAACAGGAATTGATGTACTAGCGGCATCTACATGTTACTATAGTAACTGATGAATAAATGTCATGACATATGGAAATGCTTTTTCTTTTACACTTCATTTACAATTGTTTGAAGAAAAAAATGTTTGGATTAGAAATAAATAAATTAGCTGATTTACTTAAACATTCTGATCCGAATCGAGCTGATTCTGATAGCGATGAGGATCAGGTAGCTACCATAGAATAGTATGTGCATTTGTTTTTAATCACTGACTATTTTAGCCAAAGAAAAATCCAACAGCTCATTTAACTCCTGCGAGTATGGTTTCACAAGCTCAAACAACTTCTAAAACTATTGAGAATACAACTTCCGATACTCCAAAAAGTATATTTATAAGATTAAATAAAGTCTTATGATGTTTTTATTTCATTTTCAAGAACCTTCAAATGTTAAATCAAAAGATATTTGGCAACTCGATGAAGTGCCTGATAGTAATGTGCAGGTTGCTGATGAAGTAGACAAACGACCACAACCAGAGTAAAAATGAATGAATAATGCTTCTATTCCAGATTATTTATCTTTCTTTCTTAAGATATGAAATGCATTATAAACAACGAATCACAACAGAAGATGTCTTTCTTCAAATGGGTAATAAAAACCCATCATCGGCTAGTTGTGAAGATCTTGCGGTGAGTTTTTTATTTTGAATAGCCAATATCATTAGTTTTCTACAAATTGAATGATTAAAATTAGGAGAGTAAATCATTTTTTCAGCACAGTATTGCATATTAACTGTGCTGCGTTTTGTTTCAATGTAAAAGTAATTCTCAAAAAGTCTATCTACTTTAAAAAGCGAGTGTAGAATTCGCAAAGGTTTGACAAGCAAAAAGCACAGTGCCTATTAAAATCGATCTTTATTCACTCAATGTAGAATGACTTAGTGAAATAAACGAAACGAAACGATATCAGATACAATACATTGTGGCTACTTATTTCATGCAACCGCATAAGAACAAGATTCTTGAGCTGTCTATGGTCTCATGTAAGTTGCTCGAGAACAAACAATATGAGATCGATACTATTAACTTGTAATTATCGATTATGCCACTGTGACAGTTATTTCTGTAGTAAAACTGTAATATCAAACACATGGATTACTCGACACTTAAAGCGACTAAACTCGTAAAAATTCCTATTCAAATCGAGTAGCGAAAAGAAAATTTCTTCTGATAAATATCATTAAAACTTAGATTGCATCTAGAAGTTACAATGAACCGATGTGTTTATAAGCAATTTTCTTTACTGCCAATTATTTTGATTATAATGAACCTCGATCTTTGCTATAGATTTATCTTACTGTAATACTTTATTTTAGGTTAATATTCAATTGCCCGATACAAAATTGAGTGATATTGTTTTGGATATAACAAAATCATTTCTTGACTGCCGTTGTCCAAAATAGTAAATATTCTCAACTGTTTATTTCTTAATTTTATTGGTATTATTTTCTTCTTGAATAGTCGTCTGGCATTATCATTGCCGCATCCTGTTGATCCTGATAATTCTCAAGCAAAATGGGATAAAGATAAATGTTTACTTCAAATCACATTAAAACTTGTTCGAGAATATGATGATTTCAATTTTTAAATTCAGATTAATAGATCAATAAAATGTTACTTTTTGTTCTCTTGTGTTGAGAAAACAAAAATAAAATTGTACGAATTGGTGTTTTCCATTTTAGATAAAATTTCCATGTCATCCAATAATAAACGATGTTCATCAGGTATTTTATCGACCGCTCAAACACAATCTCTTGTGTCATTCCAACAGCATGCAACATTATCACGTTCAAAAACCTGCAGTTTTACTAGCCCAACCACATCAAGATCAAAGCCCGAACGCCTTCAGCCACTTGTAACAAACAAAAATTCACAATTAAATAATGAAGCACTTGTAAAGTTTTTGTTTTCATTTGCATGCAATGTTCGCTAGAGAAATCTTGTTCATATAGCCTGATGATGTTGATAATCTTCATCCAGCAATGGTTAGTGAACTTTGTTTACATACACGAGGGCTTTCTACCATACCCAGTTTATCTCAAGTAATATCGATGAAGCTTTAATTTAAAACAAAATTTTATGTATTTCCTTTTTCGTTTATTAGTTCAGTAAATTACAGATATTAGATCTTTCATGCAATAATTTAATCCGTATTGAAAACTTAAAAAATCTATCGGTAAAATCATTACGTATGAATATTCGTTTTGAAAACATATTTTTGTTTGTGTTGTTGTTGTAGAATTTACGTGAATTAAAACTGTATGGAAATAAAATTGAACGAATTGAAAATCTTGAATGGTATATAACAGAACTATTTATTATTTCGAAATCTTGAAAACCGGTTTTTATTCTTCGATGAGTAAAATGAAAGGTTCTTCTACCACTAATTTCATTTAAATTTTGTAACAAATTCACTTGGTTATTGAAATCGATAAATACTGAGAGCGCAAAAAGTCATCTTCATTACAATTTTGATGCTTGAACTTTTGAGTATATAAAATTATCACATGAGATTTTGTTTAAATATCTACAAATTGTGCAAAAACTTGAGCTTATTCGATTGTTACTCAGGTTAATAGCTAAAAATGAAAATAGTAACAAAACATCTGATTTTAATTCGATGAGAATATTGAAAAACATTTCGGATAAACAGACTTCTATAGGAGAACTGATCAAAATCGAATCTTACTGAAAATTGCATCATAAATATAATTAATGAAATTGATTCTATCTTAGAAATTATCTATATAATAGACTTGTATATTTCTCAATATCTGTTTCGGAATTAATTCAGTAAATGATATCATCTTTAAAATCTACATAATATCTTCAACTGCAGTACAGAAACTATGGATCCATACATTACAGCTTGGCTGACACTTACTCTCCTATTGATCATTGCTCCTTGCTTTAAAAACATATAGCAGATCATTGATTTATACTATTTTTTATTTAGTTTAACTCAACTACAAATTCTTCAATTACAATTTAATGAAATTCAATCAATCGGTAAATATTATCCATATATAATATTCTGTAAAAGAGATTATTGCGTTTCTATTAGGTCTCGGTCTTATATGCCTAACTCGATTACAATCGCTTCGTATAGATTCTAATAAACTGTCAATAATTAAACCCGAAGAAGTATTAAAGTTAGCACAACTTAAAATTCTCGATATATCCAATTGTACAATAGAGCATCTTGATGTAAAAAATCATACATCGTTCTTTTTTATTGTATATGTACGTGAATTTTGTTTTATCTTTTTAGTTTATTAACACACTTTCATCTATAGTAGAGTTACGTGCGTGTCATTGCAATTTAAAAATATTACCCAATCAATTTCGTAATCTTCGTAATTTAATTGATGTCGATTTATCAAATAATGAACTTAATAACATAGCATCATTAAAAACTTTATTATCATTACGTATTCTTCGTTTAGCTAATAATCATATACAAGATATACAAGTCATATCGTTTCTCGTTCATTTAAATGAACTTGATTTAAGTAATAATAAAATTAACTCACTACCAAATTCATTTGAGAAACTTATTGATTTACAATGTCTTAATGTATCACATAATCGTATTAATTCGTGGAATAATATCGTAAGACTTTATTCATAGGAGTGATATGCAACTTTTTCAGTACTATCGTGATTTCGACAATATTTCGCTAAGAAATTCTCTTGACAGTGATATATTATCGATTGATAAAACTCGTACTATGAAATAATCATATTGTTATAGAGAAACCTTGTGAAAGTCAAATCGCAGGTAAAAATGATAACCAGAAGAATTCTGCCAAAGTGTATATCAGCGCCGTAATGTCTAGGATTCTATTTTGTCAGAGATATGTAAGGGTAGATTTAGTTCTTAGAAATATTCTTCGACCTGGATACGATGAGTTTAATACATCTGAGAAGCTTTGTAAGATAAGCCAGTCAACGAATATTAAAAGTCGGAGAAAATAAATTTTATCTTTCGAACGATTATATAGTTTCAATTTAAAAGCATCACTTTGACTATCAAAGAAAATTTTAATCGAGTTCGATAACTTACTACATAATGAATTTGCTCAAAAGTGAAACGTATCTAGTTACTAACAACAAATGTATATTTTTTTACAAAAATTTTGACGGAGTTAAGTCAATTAAATATCTATTGCTAATTGCTCACGACATATTTTTATTGTATGAGAAAAATGTAAAATGACATAGTTAATGTGACATTCCAATGAAATTTGAGTCACAATCGATTAAAATTTGCATCATCAAGTTTATTTTATAAATTTATTTTACGTCTGTAGTGAATATTGATTCTGAATTAAGGGATACGCATGAAATTTGAATGAGTTACGATGTGTTTTTCTATTAAATATCGTTTCCAAAGATAAGCTTATACAGTACTAAGCTGCATGTCAACAAAAATACATCCTCAAATCGTTTGCGAGCTTTCATCGTAAAACATGAAAAGTAATCTTAGTTTTTAGCACTAATCGTATTACAAAGTTGCATTCACTTGTGTCAAATGTGAGAGAAACACAAGATAAACATTTAATTTCTTTTTAGAGTGTTCTTCACCATATGAGTTCACTTTTTATATTAAATTTAAATGGCAATTCACTTCTATCTCAAGTAGAAAATTTTATTGAAAAAGTATCTGAATTATGCCCAACATTAGAAGTAATTAATGATGTAAGAATGAAAGAATGATTAATTTTGATGTGATATATATATATAAATCCTGCATTTTTGTTTTGAAGATTAGTTTAAAAACTGATGATTCAACAGCAAATCCAAGTGCATCAGGTATATTTTATGTTTTTTCACAAAAGAAAATATGACTTCGCTATACTCTCTTTTTCTCTCTATGCTAAGATGAACAACTAATGAGTATTGATAAAGAATTAAAAGAAGTTGATCAAACACTTGAAAAGTCCATAGCAGTTATTCAAGCACAGTACGAATTTTTAGCGAAGTTAATTATTTTTTATGTTACTGTATTCGCGTTTAGATTTGATGTGATCTTCAATGATTTACAAAAACTGAATACATCGAATCATGACAGTAAACAAGATAAAGAATTAATGAACAATAACTTTCTAGAATCAAATGATTCAAATAAAAAATCGTACGTTTGGTTTCTTTTTTATCCATGAAAATGTATAGTATATTTTACAGCATGCATCGTCTATTTCAAGCACTAACATTCAGTGAAGAAAATTATCAGAGTGCCGATCAAGAAACGAATGATGTCTAAAGACTTGCCTATATATTTTTTGTGTGCCATTTGTTTTTAAATAAATTCCAAATGATATTGAATAATAGTAGATAAACTATTTCCAAGCGTTAGCTCTATATTCAACCAATTAAAATTGTGATTGGAAGTGTATATAGCAATATTTAAATATATATAAAATTTGCAGAAGATTCGTTTTTCTTTTCAAAACTTATCAACTATCACAAAAGAGCATCGTTTGGGACTGAACGTTACTTTTGTGTATGTTTTTAACATGTTGCCATGCAAATATATTCGAGAAAAATCATGTCATAAGAAATATAGAATAAATAGGACAGAGGATAAATTAGACATTCACTATTGGATAGAGATTGACTCATTCGAGTCAAGTAAGTTTCTTTATTTTATATCGTTAGTTATTTACACTAATATTGTATTTGAAACTGTCAAATACAATGATTTTCTGGTAGGTAGTTAAAATTTATGAATATGCAGATTATGAACCATCAAAGAAACGGGAAAAAAACAAGCAAATTATTCTCGTGTATTATAATCGAGAGAAAAGAAGAAGAAAAAAAGATTGAAAATGCAATGCATGAAATGATATCCGAGATAATGATAAAATAGTAGCTATGTGTATTAGCACAAAAAAGAGTGAAACTTGTCTAATCTATTAATGCACGATCAGTGTATGCTACTATAAGTTGACAAGTGGACTTGAGCGCTTGGCCTCAGATAATGCCAATGCCATATGCTACTTAAATATACAAAATCATTGCATACTAATTGGGTCATAATAGAATGGAACTATTGCAATTTGTTGATTCTAACAGAAGTGTTGATTAATATAAAAATTATTTTTGACTTCATTAGGATATTTTCCAAATTAAAGATTTTCAATAAAACTGACTCGTGTGTTCATGATTAAATAAAACAAAATCAACAAAATTATTGTGCAATTCACCATGTTTTTTCATAAATAAATTACCAAAGAATAAAGTGAGTTTGTTTTATATTTCATTTGTTTATGGGAGTCACATAGAGTGGTTACATTTATTGTATTATTTTACTCCATGTATACGTATCAAGTAAGATTAGTAACTCTTGATTTGACTTTTTTTACCTGATAACAAAAAAAACGCTTTCATTTTTATAAAGGATTTCTTGCATCTGTTCAGTCAACTTTCTAATAATTGTCTATGAAAAGTCAGTATCATACAACTCTTATTTTTAGAATCACGTAAGTGGAACGTACAAAATAAACAAAATGAATACGTAAATAGCATATAGAGTAAAATAGTAGTAAATTCATATTGCAAGGGATCATCTAAGATTTTTTCGTAAAAGGTCGATAGAAACAAAAGTGAGTACATAGTTTAAAAATAATAACAGTAATTTACATTAGAGATGTGCAGGGTAAGCCTTTCTCTTACCCTGCACCCTGATAAAGGAATTTTTGTTTAGCCTTGTTCTACCCTACCCTGACCCTACACCCTGCAAAATCCGTAGATTTGTTTACCCTACTATACACTGTAACTTTTGCAGTATAGTACCTTTATGACTTGTTATTCTTATTTTTCTTCATTCGGTAGAACTTACCAGTATCAACCATTCCTGTCCTATAGGAAGCTATTACTTTACAGCCTATTCATGTTAATCCAGTACAATAATTGAAAAAAGAAATACAATCGATTGTTTTCACCGACGGTCGAATTTATATCATTACTATATAAGTACAATATATTAATGTGTTTTTGTGATTGAATTACGGTTGGTTTATTCATTCTACTACAGAATGAATAATGGTTGGGACATGTCGCTCGAAATTAGCCACCTTCTAAACGATTGGGCTAAAAGTACGTCTACGTTAATTTTCATGATTTCTGTCTTTTGCTGACTCAACTTTAATTTATTGGATTTTTACTTTCACCATATTGTATTCTACTCCATTAAATTGCATATCCTGCCCCTACCCTATCGTGCAGAACAGGGTAGAGTAAACTTGCACATCTCTAATTTACATGAAGCCATTAGTTTGTTCAATTCGTTCTTATGAAAATATTATTTCATATAAAGTAGCTACTAAAAATGGCAACATTCACTAGCAATGTCTGAAATGTGATAACGCGAAGAAAACAGTTGGAAGTATAAAAGAACATTTTCTATAATGTGAAATAGTGTACAGAATGCTTTTGAATTCTACCCAATGACGCCTATGACTTGTTTCTCTAGATATGGTAAGGAAAACAGTGTTTGAAATAGTTTCGATCATAGTCATTTTACAAGAAAAATAAAACGCTAGAAGATTGAACGATGACTATCCAGTGTTATGGTAATTTTTTTTCAGGCACCAATAAGACGTTAATTTTATTTATTTTTGATAGAATCAGCTTAGAGAACTTTATTTTATACTGATGGACAGGCTTCAGGATTTACTCGAATATCTTAACTATGTCTTGAATATAATATTTTTTTGACAGGACAGAGCCATTCATAATTACAACTAATGACTCTGCTCGAGCTTTAGAAGTCAATTATTTATAGAAAAAAAAAAGACTTGTCAATGCAACACTGCTTATCAGATATGTTTAAGAAAATAAGAAGATGACAAGAGCCACGTTTTTTATTCGTTCTTTCGCATAAAAGATTTTTGAGTTAATCAATTTCAAATTGATTGAATGATAACTGATTGTGACTCAAGGTAGGCATTGAATAAAATCTGAATTTTCATTAGTATACAATTGAATGTCGGCATCGTAGTTTTGACCAGAAATGCTATTTAACAACGTAGACAATCGTCTATAGCCAGAAAATATTAGTATAGGCATCATTCATTTTCCTGATTAATTCACGGTAATATAATTCAAGACAAATAAAAAAAATACGAAAGACATACCTCGCGTTTTCCCCTGTTCCAATGGCCAAGAGTATCTACTTTTATTAGTGTACACTATCTTCCATTCTAATCTTCGAATAACAAAGATAAAAAGTACTAAGCAAAATTTGAATCAGTTCTCAACGCCGAATGCTTGAGAAGGGTGCAAAAGTTTAAAATTGAAAACGTAACTTAATCTTTTCCATCATTGTCATCTACACAATTGTTTTTGAGAATATATATTCTGATTATTTAACATGAAGGAGCGAAAAGAATCGCCCTGTACAGCAAGCAAAAAAGCTTTGCTTCATAGGATTGTTTGTTGATTATCTTGTGAAAAGCAGTCTACTAATAATTAAATTACTTTTGAATCAGAACGATATGAGTTATGCAGCAAACAAATGAGCTTTGAATAATTTGAAAATGATACAAGCCGTTACCCTATCAATCGCATATGACAGTATGTTTCCTATGAATTGAAGTTTCTTGCTAAAATACGTGGAAACTAGATTTTTTTGTGTTCCAATTTGAAACTATCTGTACGATCCTGATTGAGAAAATTTTATTTTGAATGTGTCAGACTTTGCAGTTGTTCGTTTCTTAAGGTACCGATATAGTAAAACGCTTAACTTCTACATCACTCATATGCAAGCCTAGATTCACAACGCTTATTTTCTGGAGACGACAAAATCAAACGCTCAGAAAGCTTCATAACACGTTATTGTCATCGAAATCCAAATTGGGAAATTAGTTGCAGTAATATTTCTCAGGTAGAATACAATCTACTTTTTAAAAACTAGTATAAAATTACAGCAACTACGTAATACTAAGCTACGGACTCGAATTCTTTTCAAGACAGTAAAAATTCATTCGAATCTATATTATTATTTATGCAGTTTCAATTCAAACAGTGATTCAGTAGCTAACTAGATTTCTCTATCAGTTACTATTTTATATAAATGTTCATTGATTCTCTCATGCATATATTTAATCAATCAAATGAACGTGGAAATCAGACGCAATCTTGTTTAAGAATAAACAAAATAGATTTTAATTGACTCGATTTCTATAGATATTCTAATTTTAACGCTTAAGTTACTATTTGTTTTTAAATTACAGTTTGTATATATATTTTTACTCTTTTTACTGTTAATTAAGAAAAAATGTGGATTTTCTGCCTATATTCTATTATTTTCTGTAAGTACGGAACAGAGTACAACCAATTACCATCCAAATAGATCGATTGCAGAAGATTCACATTTTTTATATAACCCACGACAGTCATCATAAGGTTAAATGTTTTATAGAATACAGGAAAAATTTACTAATGATTATCTTTGAGAAAGCTTTCAACTGAATTTAATTCTTTAAATGGCGAATAAATATTATAAGTATCGCATTGTAGAAACATCATGAAAGTTAATATTTGTAAAGCTTTCAGATGATAAACTATATCTAGTGTAGTCTTTTAGTAATTGAGGGTGTTTGCAAATTTATAGGTTTGTTCTCATATTAAACTTCATCATAAATTAATTAGATATTCAGCCTAAATATAAAAGTAGGAGAGCACAATATTGGAAATCTTAGCTCTTGGAAATCTGAGCCTGAATTACCAGTTTAAATATAGTAACATATGATACTTATGTCCCTAAACTGCTTGTTTCTTCGCATTGATCTTTCCACTCACGTATGATGAAATATGAATATTCAGAAGTGAATTAAAAGATATGATTAAAAATACAACCACGATCAAAACTCGTTTGCGGTATTCGAAGCATTCCTGCTTATAAATACCACGCACGTCAATGATGAATTATTTTTCAAAGCGAAAACTTTTGAGAACATCAATAAAATGATTACTTTTGTAAATCAAACTAAGTGTGATTGTTTGGTACAATTTAGAAATTTACGATTTTTCGATCTTCAAAATTCTATTTAGCTGTTGAAATATTCTTCAAGTGTCGAGTGACTAATTAGACGAGTAGATTTTGGGAGAAGTTTAATGAAATATCTTTTGAATACAAGAATATTATTGGCCATTATCACCATCAATAAACTGATGCATCGTGATCTAACTAGTTACTTTTGAAGTCATATGAAAGCATTATTTTGAATTAGAATCATCTTAATATATTTTTATTTCGTAACACTGTTTCTATGACTTTTTACTAACAAGAACGGTTAGCTGAGATTAAAAGGCATGTTCTTCTCTTGGAGAGCAATGCGAACACCAATATGTATTTTTATTGATTTTTATATTATGATTCCATTCTGTTTTATTGTAAATTTTTGTATCTCTTCAATCTGCGACAAGAATTGAAGTACTTATGAAATATATTATTATTTTACTATTTTTTTCGATAAAAATAGGTTTTGTAACTATCCTAACTTAACAAATTAATCATTTAATACATTATTTATGTTCTATTTTTATATATCGTATGTATTGCATGATGATACCCTCTTCCAACGTTTTGGTTTGCAACCACCAACGAGCCGAGAGTGATTGCTGCATAACATTTACCGAAAAGACTGAAAAACGCTTCAAGTGTTTCATCTAGCTTACTTTGAGAAAATGCTTTTTGAATACAAAATTACATAATTACAAAGTTATATTTAGTGCACTTCACAATAGATTGGTTTCTTTTACATATTGACAGACAATCGACCAGAATGCAAAGGTAGCGAGTAGGCAAAGCGACATAGAAGTAAATCAAACGGCATCAACACATGTATCGAAGGTTTCTACCAAAAAATTGTAACACTCATTCTTGATTATTTTACGTATCATAATGCACTGATATATTCAGTTCTGATGAAAAAGATGATTGATTTTCTTTATCAAAATCTCATGTTTATTTGGTCAATTGATAAAAGCGAAAATATCTAATCTTAATGTTGATTTCATATTGTTCGAATCAAGTTTTATATCTGTATTTTGACCGAATAGATAAGTATTGATGTCGGTCTTTTTTTTTAAACCTAAGGATTACTATATATAGCTACCGGATGGTAGCGAAGGAGAAAAGCTAGGGGATGCCAGCAGAAGCCTGTAAAAATTAAAATATCGCATGTGTAATTTTTCAAAACAGGGGGATACTGACATTTTCTACTTCTCATGCGATGACTTTTTCCGCTGAGAAAATCAATTTCTTCTAAGAAAATTGAAACTTTGTAAAAGCAAGAAACACTCCAAGGTATTCATGTTTATTTAACCTACTTCTTTCTTTTCGAAATGTATGTTAAACAAATCTTCTGTGGAAATGCTTTTCTAAACTTTGGTCTTTAGGGTATTTT
Organism: Rotaria socialis; assembly: GCA_905331475.1. Taxonomy (NCBI): domain Eukaryota; kingdom Metazoa; phylum Rotifera; class Eurotatoria; order Philodinida; family Philodinidae; genus Rotaria; species Rotaria socialis. The sequence continues at coordinate 14,649 of CAJNYU010000657.1, read as the reverse complement.
ATTGAAATGGAAATCTTTCATTAGAGAAAAAAAATGTCCACCTGACTTTTCTTTTTATCAATATTTGTAAGAAAGATTTGAGCAACACACACCCATCTTCACAGTAAATATTTTCTACTTGGAAGAATTACCGAGTAAATATCATAGTAAATACCAGAAATCCTACATATTTTGTCCGAATCTGATACGTTTGATGTTTGTGATATGGAAAAATAGTTCAGAAATAGAATGAAAACTCGATACAAGAATTTATTCATCGGTGTTATGTATACCATCGAGTTCTTTTTACTAATTAATTTAGGTCGTATAGAACGAAAATATACTCCTACTGCGACAATTCCACAAAATATTTTAAAATTAACTTGAATTGATTTGTCATTTGATGCGATTCTATTAGATAGGAATTGCAATTTTAGGTTTTGTAATTACAAACAATTCGAATTTCAATATCATTATAATTTGTATGATTACGACATTTATATACGTAGATATTTGTTTCGAGTAAGCTTAATGAAAATTTCTAGAAAACACTACTAAATGAAAAGTCATACAAGCAGAGTCGTACTAAAATCTCAAGTTCATAAGGTGCTGCCGAGGACCTATCAGAAAATGAATTATTGATGTAGCAGTAATAAAAAGGAAATATCGTCGCTGTCTTATAAGGTAATCATGAATATTTTAAAATTACTGAAGGCGTGTATATATATATATATATATATATCCTTCTCCACTCTATCAGTCTCTGTAGATACATATTTTGAATTGCGCATGAGCTATTTAATTTCTTCTCGCCGTCGAACTTTGATGATGATCTACAATAGTTTACTTCCGCGTATTCAAGATTCACTCAGCACTATAATTTATCTTGAAGAGTAAGCATAGTTCATTAGTGTTTAGTTGTCAATTTCATAATAAAATCTTTCTGTAAAAATATTAGCATACTGCATATTGAATGCAATCATAATATGTTTTTTTTTCTAACTTGAAAATAATGTGAAAATCATGCTTCTTGTAATACTATGATTGAAGATAAATGCTAGGTTAACAGTGATTATTTTTTTATAGAACGGATGCTTTATCCTATATATTTATAGCAAGTAGAAATCATCTTTTCTCAGAAAATTAGATGTTATGTTGATCATCAGAAAAATCAAACGAGTGACTGCATTAATTTAAGTTGGCTTGTATTCATAAAGAATCACATTTCCATAAATGCCATATATATATAATTTTTATTAATTTGCACTTTGCTTGCTCGTGTTAATCTCTCCGATTTCTCTAACGTTGAACTTAGTACATTTGATTAAAATGCCAAAATAATTTTTTTTCATCTATCGATTAGTCAGACTACTCATAGTAGTTAGTGTGCCTAGCAAGTAATGATGTTTTAAATTAACGTCACTAAACTTTAGAGTATACTGAAAAATGAAAAAAATAAACCTCACGAATAATAGGAAACCAACTCTATTAAAGCCATTCAATCGAAAAGAATAACACTGAATAGATACATACAAATAAGGACTATAGTCAAAATAGAATTATTACATGAGTGTGAAACTCATTAATGTTTATTTTTTAAAGACATTTTTTCGATTTGATACAACACATTAGGGCAAAAGATATTCTATTTATACGAAAACACATTTGCAATTAGTTCTAATAGACATTTTTCTTTCTCATAGAAAAGATTAATGTTTGCCGTTATAATTCAAAATTCGACTTCTTAGCATTTAGAACATGAAATATTCTTTTCGACATTCATTGATTCAACCGTGTGTATTGAAACAGTGGATCTATCCAACTTCCGTTATACATACATTGAATTTCGAATGTGATGTTTTTATTATTGGTAGTAAATATTTTATTCAACAAAATAAAGCATGCTGAAAGCTAAAAATATATTTTTCAGATTTGATTAATGTCACAGACATCAATTATAGCTAAAAAAAAGATTTGGTTTGTTAATTTGTTTTTGTTTTGTTCTAAATCAATGAATCGATCAATGATATCCACATAGATGAATGTTTCATTAAGAATAAAAGCCTCTTGAGAAATGAGATTCATTACATTATTTTCGCCTTTCTTATTTTTATACTTGTTACAAACTATGAACGATTCAGTAGGTCTTCTAATAGAGAATAGAATTTTTACAAGATTTTTAACTTAGAAAAACAAATAACTACATATGTCTGCATAAGTCGTTTCGTTCAGAATAATTTCTAAACATAATTAAACTTGATAATTAGTACGCATTTGTGTTACCCAGGAGAATGCTTCCGATAGTGGGATCCTATCGGTATCCGAGTATGGGACCTACAATCGGAACCCTAGTATTGGAATCCGATAGATTCCAGTGTCAGAATTTAACGGAATCCAACATAAGCATTCGATCTATGTGTTCTGTTGGCACCATATGCTTATTCATTGGTGATTAAAAAAATGTTTTTTTTTCATCGGATCCGTTAGTAGGTCCGTGACCAGGAATTTAATCGGATTTTGTCGGCTTGTTGGATCCCATGATATCCGATAGCATTCACTGTCGGATTCATTCACCTGGGTAGATGAGATAGAAGTTAGACTTTTTTTTTACAATATTTTAATATTTTAAAATTATTCACACGAAAATGGTAGGCGTATACAATCTAATTTTATTGGCTAGAAGAATAGTTCTTATCAGAATAACATCCTTTAATCGAACGATCAACTTGATCTTACGCAGACCATACTTGACATAATTCAAAAAGCAATTAAATCTTGAGGAAAAAAACATGCACTAAAATCATACTTAACTATGTATGGGGAGCAAGTACTGACTCTGTCGCATTTAGTGACTCTGCCAGTATCAGCAGGATACAGAAAAATAAAGCTCATTTACACGCAATCTACCGATGATGGTTCATCCCATCGACGAGCAACGGAAGTAGTGCATTCTATTCGTTCATACCAAAGATTCTTTCTGTGTAATGCAAAGCAGGATTGCTAGAGTTTATTTATAGCATGCATGTATATTATAACGCTTTAGTAAAAGAAATTTATTATTATCGAGAAATAAATTTTGACAAAGTCACAATAATAAATTCTGGTCTTCTTCTCTTTTATTTTTCGCAAGTAATGACTTAAGTATTGTCTGGTTTTCTTATCCGTTGTGAGTCTAATAATAGATGTCATTATATATCAGTAGTTTTTCTTTGACTATTAGTTGTTCTGAATCTATAAGATAAAACTTCTTTTGGCTTAATTTATAATCATAGAATAAATTTATATTTTAATCGATCAATGACTCATTTGATTCAAATCAAACAAAATTACGACATACATGTTAGTATCATAAAATATATTTTTACTTGTACTAGATAAATATATCTAGAAATGTGAACTCAGTAAACATGAGAATATGGGTGTTGAGTTAATCAAATATTTTAATTCTTTTTATTAGGTTTTTTTTTCGCATCTATTGGGAAATCTTATAGTATGTAAGATGCGGGTAATTGAAACCTACAGCGCCTCTTCTCCTTTGCTTAAACATGCATCATTAGATTTCCCTTATCGCACTGATCACGAATATCTACTAAGTTTTTCGATTTGACAAAACATTCGTGAAGAAAAATGCAAGATACTATGAAGGTCTAAAAATCAGCAAAAAAATTGTTTTTCAACAAATAACATGTATTTCTCTAATGTTACACGTTTCACTTTCATCAATATGATTTTCGAATTCCTCGTGAAAGAATGAGTATCTAGCAGCAATTTTTTTCACTTTTACACTACAAAAGACTCTTCTCTGAGTCAAAGGGATATCATATTCGGAATCAGCATAAAACACTACATCGAATAAACTATATTTTGTCGAAAATAAATTTTCATCGAAATTCGGCCCGTAAGGTACCACAGGGACAAATTGAATTAAAAGTAGCTTGGGGGAGTACTGATCGAATTTTGACGAAAATTTATTTTCGATAAAATATAGTTTATTCGATGTAGTGTAAAAGTGAAAAAAAATGCCTCATTTTTCGACCATTCAACTATTGGCGTGGGAAAAACATGTTTCTCAGCACAGAAAAGCAGTATAAAAACAAGCAAGCTATTCTTTTGTAGCTCATCAAATGACGCTTTGAATGACAATTGAATGAAAGCTCTCTACACCAAGAAAAAAAACTAGATAGATTTGCAAAATTCACTAATTAGTACAAAACGGAGTGACCCTAAATGCGTGTCGACCAGGTTGAACATGTAATATCTAATAAAGCTTTATATATTGCTGCTAGACGCTCATTCTTTCACGAGGAATTCGAAAATCATATTGATGAGAGTGAAACGTGTAACATTAGAGAAATACATGTTATTTGTTGAAAAGCAATTTTTTTGCTGATTTTTAGACCTTCATAGTATCTTGCATTTTTCTTCACGAATGTTTTGTCAAACCGAAAAACTTAGTAGATATTCGTGATCAGTGCGATAAGGGAAATCTAATGACGCATGTTTAAGCAAAAGAGAAGAGACACTGTAGTTTTCAATTACCAGCACCTTAAAATATATTGATAACCACTTTTTGCATGATGATATACATGGGATTCTTTAGTTTTATTTGATCATTATAACACGATTAGTTAAAATAAAATGTAGCCGCTACTTTTAAATGACTATTAGGCTTTTGTTTTATTGTTATTTTTCATGAAATCAATTTTACTAATGATCCATTCCGTTTTCTTTACATTCCTCAAACATATTGTGATTAATGTGTCTGAACGACAAGTACAAACAACCTTCATTAACTGTTGTTACATTGTATTCGTTTGCTTGCTTTTGTTTTTTGCTATTTGATCAATGCAAATAGGGGGGAAACAGAACAATTTTAGTTACTTATATAGTTATTAAGTCTCGATTTTGTTTTTTCAAGAACAGAAAACAACGACATAAGTGTTTTATAACTAGCATTTAAGAATAGTTTATAAATATGTTCAAGTGTCTTTTTAGGGAATCATATCGAAGAACAAGAATGAAGATCGATAAGCTGAAGATGAAAATAAAATATTAGACAAGTTCTTTCTTTATCTTCTTCGTCTTCTTTTTTTTTGTAGTTTCTCCTCTTATTTTCTTTTTGTCGTCTATCTTCATCTTCTCTCGCTTCTTCAACACAATGACAATCAATAGTTGATATCAGACGGATGTACATCGGTAGGACGAGTGTCACATATTAATAATTATAATACTATGAGTCATCTCTAGTTTGACTGATATATTCATATGAAAGAAGCTTTTACTTCTACTTTTAATGAGAAATTCCAGAGAAAAAAGAAGCTATTTAACATATTTCCTTTTTTGTTTATCAGCGGTTTTAGAAAGATTATTTTCTTATAGGCGATATATAAGAAAAATAAATTCTCATAACTATGCGAGTCTATACTATTCATTTGTCATGGCAAACTAACCGGAAATGAGATAGTGCAGTAAAAATAGTTTATAAGATTATATCACATCAACACAATTACTCTATTTTTGCTTGAAAATATAACTAAGAGAATCCTCAGAATATAAATCACATTAAATAATCAAGCTAATTTCCTACTGCTTTCCCTGGGCACAACATCTCGTATTAAACACATCTTAATAGATCGACACGTTTTGTTTTCGTTACTTGTCATAGTATTTATAGTTATGCTTGCATATTTTTTTTTTCTAGAACGTAATTTTCTATTGTAACTAAATGTCGACTGAATAACAATGGCTTCAATTCATTTTCCATTTAATATAACATGTAATGCGTCTCCATCTGGAACAGTTTATGTGGATTCCGCACCACCTATGCCACCATCGTATCTTCAAGCAACAGCTCTGATTATCTATACATTATTGAGTATTCTTACTGTTGGTGGAAACGCTCTTGTATGTTTTATAGTATTTCATTTCATGGGTGTTATTACTGTTACAAATTTATTTATTGCAAATTTGGCACTAACCGATCTTTTTATCGGTCTTTTTTGTATTCCAATTGTGTTTATATCAGATTATCTTTTATCTGATTGGCCATTTGGAGAATTTATGTGCAAATTTACATCATTTGCACAGTCTGTTGTTGTTGTTTGTACAGTATATACATTAGTGGCTATGTCAGTTGACCGTTATATAGCAATAATTCACCCATTAAAGCCAAAATTAACAAGAAAACAATGTCGACTATTAATTGCTTTACTGTGGGCATTTTCAATATTATTTAGTTCACCAATATTTATTGATATGGATATAAAGCATACTTGTTTTCATCGTGATTCAGATAATATAACAGAACATTCGCAAACAGTATGCGAAGCAATGATTCTCCCGTCATCACTACAAGCAGCCTATAATTTTGCAACGATCACTATCATCTATATTGTTCCATTATGTGTACTAACAATAGTTTATATACGTCTTGGTTGGCGATTACACCAAAGTCGTGCACCAGGTGAAGCACATTCAGAACGTGATGCTAAAATTAAAAAATCCAAGCAGAAAGTCATTAAAATGTGTTTTGTTGTTGTAATTATGTTTGGTGTATGTTGGCTCCCAATGCAATTATATACAAATATATTACGACCATATCTTACTGAAATCATCCATGAAAAATATGTTCCACATGTTTATTTTGCTTTTCATCTTATGGCTATGAGTAATTCATGCGTTAATCCCGCTATCTATGGTGTTATGTCGTCAAAATTTCGTGCTGGTTATTTACATTATTGGCATAATTTAGTAACATGTTGTGGTTTATTTAATACTTGTGCTGTAAAAAGGACAGAACAAACCGAGAACGTTACAAAAACAGCATTATTTCATGTGAATCGAAAACGATACGAATTAAATTTAATAACTCATGATATTGACTTTGATCGATCAAGTGATATATCAGCACCTTGTTCTATTCGATTGATAGCATCAATAAAAACATCATCAAATGAGTAGATTTTAATTTATCTAATAAGAATAAGAATAATAAAATATTCATATGATATAGCAAAATATTATTTTAATATCTTTTGATTAATTGTTATTGTTGTAATTTTTGTTTTTTCGTGTAACATTACTTTATGTTTGTAGATAGTAGAGATGAACGAATCGGATTTGAGAATCTCTCGGTTTATAATTTCAGAAAAATATTTAAAAAAAGATTATTGTCAATATTTATCGAAAGATGTTACATTATGGTGTAAATTTATATTTTCAACAAAAAGTTAAATTTTTTCTTCTTCGTTGTATTGTTTTTCTTTCTTTTTTTTTATAATCTTTTAGACGAAATAAATCCAAAAAAGAGAATCTTTACTATCGATTTATTGAGTACGAATGATTATGATCAGAAAAGTTTTCTTTTTTGTTCTAAAATTCATTAGTTTGAAGAATATTTTTACTAGAATTAATTTCTACACAAATTTTTGCCACGAAAAATATTTTCTAGACAACGAATAAAAGCACCAGAGACTTATTTCCATATTCTTTTATGATAATAGAATTAATTTCACTATATCAGAATTATACAACAGTACTTGATTAGGAAATTCATTTTGCATTAATATACACGTGGCAGTCTATGTATTAGAATGAAGATGTCAACATTTTTATTTATCTAGAAAATAATTGATGAAATTTTGATCAATAATTTAATTTTAAAAGATAAAAAATTATTTGTTTACGATAAATGAGTTATAATGATTATTTTAGTTTAGATAACATTGTATTTTAGTAGTTGTTTTTAGTCAATATATATATAAAATTTCATGCCTTGACATATTGATTGCTGTTAGATAGGGTAATATGGAAAACAGCAATCAACAAGTTTATTTTACAGAACACCTATAGTTTGTATAGAAAAATCTTTTTCATTCTGTTTCAATAATGATTATGTGATTATTTTTTTGATGAAAATAATTTCCTAAAAGATATGAACACAGTTTATTCTAAGTCAGAAGCAGAGTTTGTTAGAAAAAGTGGCAAAGAATAGAAATAACAATGAACACGGACTTATTCGAATTATTTATTTATAACAAACCAAATGTGCTTAGAGCCTTGTATTTGTATCCAATGTGCTTTATTTAAAAAATGATAATCTGAGAAATAATTTTTATAGATTATGTAAAACAGATATATATCATACAGAATTATTTACAGGAATGTCAGTGCACTAACAATAAAATTGAAAGATTTATAGTATTACTTAACGGTACAAGTCTAGCATAATTTAGAAAAAAAAAATAGTTTGATAGAATACTTTTTCTATCCATAAACAATCGCTGATCACAACATGATTAGTAGAATTTGTGTTGAAATTGAAAAACAATATATTTCGATGAAGAATCGTTGATCGACACGTTCTAATCATGAAATATATACGATTAATATTCTTGACACAATCATACTTATATCGCAAAGATTTTATGCAATTAAAGACACACATGGGCCAACTGATTCAAGTTTTAGTTTTATTGCATATCATCAGAATATTCTATTCGTATGAAGTAAAATTATATTACATATAATTCACAGACAGGAAACAATTCTACTACTAGTATAATGTCTGCTAAATGGACTGGAAATTGACATTTGTATGCTTCGTGCTTGATGAAGCAGCCAAATACGTTTTAGTAATAGAAATTTCTGTGATAATCATGTTTTTATGATGAAGCATCAAGTCGATGCGCTTTTTTTTCTTCTTTTATTGTGATCTCTGGCTTACACAAGTCATGTGCGAAGAAGAAGAAATTTATTATCATGTTATTTTATTATATTACACAATGAAACACGTCACATGCGCGCAAAGTTAGAAACACTATGAATGGATGTGAGGCAAATAACCGGTTTTGAATGTAAATTATGTCGTGGGAAAGACAATAACCTTAGAAAAAATGTTACTTGATGACTCTGGTGTATTTAAGATTAATTATTCTTTTAGAAATTATCATAAATATGCATAATAATATAGAATAAACATCAACGTTAAATATATGCATAATAGGTCTCCTTTTTACTTTTTAATAGGAAAACTATTTTCAAGTTCTCGTCATATTGACATTTGTGAAATTAGTAAAAACTTCATTAGTTAGACAATAATTTATTTATTCAAAAGCAAACATATTTTTTTATAAAATGAATCATAACAAAACTGAATAATTGGAAAAATTGTGGAAAATAACGTTTACTACTAAAATTTCCGAATAATGTTTTCGAATCTATTTGTATATAACTATATGATATTGATTTGGCAAGACCAACTTGGTTACGATTCACATTATAGATTGAATAGAAACGACTAAGAAAATAATCACCAAGAATCCATATTAGATATCCATGATTATCATGTAAATTTACACCTTGAAAAACTGTATAACATATTTGAGTATCACCGTCATTTACGATAAGTAGATATTGTAATACTGATAGTATAAATGTTATATTACCAATTGAAAACTCTACATCGGGAAAATTCGATAATAGACGCGTATGACAGTCAACGGTGTACTATTTTATTTCAAGAAAACGGAAAAAAAGATAATTACTATCTATAAAATAAGATGATGTTAACATGATCAATCTTACTAATCCAGTTCCTGGATCATAGGTTGCATCAATAGCACGATTAAGTAAGGCTATTTGACTAGAAGGACCAACAATCAATGTTGTGCCAGTATCCAAAATAGCACGGCATTTTGTACATATTATTTTATCGCTTACTTTGACACTAGATATGAAAGAAACATTAAAAACAGTTCTTCTTTTCAAATGTTTGATTTCACCTGTTCATCATAAATTCCCAGTAGGCAGGTATCACAACATCGACGTAACTGATTGAACCTGAATGTTTTGTTGAATCTACTCCACCAAAACTGAGTTCACCACCTGGATAAACATCAGGATTTCTGAAAACGAAAATTTTTGTTTTTTATTAAAACTATCATCAATGATTGACTAAGATTAAACGTACGGATTGAAATAAAAAGAAAAACATGCTTGAGGTATAAGACCTTGCTGCCACATATTATAAAAAACAGGTAGTTGACCAAATGTGCCAAGTGATGGATAAGCAAGACCTAATACGCCATCGAATGTTGAAGAACTAAAACCTGACATATTCTTCGCTTCAGCAAATGCTTGGTTTAATACAGACAAGGATTCTATCTAATTAAGCGTTTGAATTGTTAAGATTTATTCATCAATCAATCAATCAATACATACCGTTACGGTATCATTAATGAAAATACCGTTAACATATGAACCATCACCATATGTAATTTCTAAGAGAGCTCCATTAGCTTGCGAAGTTTTCGAACTCGATGAATTGTATTTTGCTTTGTTTCCTAAAGTTTATATTATTCTAGAGGTGCTTTTCATTCTCTAGAGAACTATTCACCGCAAGTAGAAAGACATTGAATTGACGGTACCCATAAATCAGTAGAACCTGTATCGAAATCAATAATAAAAGTTTTTCCTGGTGTACCAATCGAAATTGCACCGACCCAATAATACTGAAAGAAATAGCATACTATAGTTAAACTTATAGATTGAATTTTCTTTTAATATACATTTGCTTGATTAAATAATGATTGTGTTACTTGATTTGTTCTGCCTTTGAATCGTAATGAACTTTTATAGTTAGATATAGTTGTTTCCTGTTCTATAAAAGTATTTATTATTGGAAGACTTATTGTTCGATAACATGAAATTCTAAAATACACTTCATGAATGCAAAAAAATAACTTTCTAAAACGAATTACCGAGGTAATTCAATTGGAAATGCAAAACCAATCAGAAGCAAGTAGAATAGAACACGTAAATTTGGCATTTTTAGTGACAAATAAAAATCTGTACGTGACTAAACTCAACATTACTATAAATTGGGACGACAAAAAGGATGAAAAAGAACATACAAAAACACTCATCCTTCTTCGATCTAATAAAAAGTTTAAAATAAAAAGCAATGTTTGCCGGCAGTCTTACAAAAAAAAGACATTCCTTTTGTGTTTGCCTATGATACTGTCAAAAGTGCGTAGTGAATCTTTAGCTACATAAAGTAAAATACAAAATTACTGATGGTACAAGCTTTTTAATTGTCAACAATGTTGACACATTGACGGCAATATTGTTTTCAGTGAAAATTGAAATTAAATATTTTTATATTCTATTAGTAACATTATAGGAAAAAAAGATTTAAAAGTGGGACAATTTAGTTGATCGGGTTTTTTTTCACTTATTTCTCTTCTAATCAGACAAAAGAATATAATTATTAATTTATTCACAATGATTGATAGTCAAATATATGAGTTGTTGTTTAAAAATGCATAGAAGAAACCTCATGAGTAATGAAAACTTCGATGAAAACATCAAACAATTGGAAAAGAAAAGAACTCGATAGAGACTGAAAGACAAAGCACATGAATGAAACAGATGTCAAATTCAGTCATTTATCTTCATTTTCGTGACATGTTAAAATGATTCGATAGTTATCGTGTTTTGAATAATAGTCGAAAGATCATATAGAAACATTTATTTCTTCGATGAGATCACACATTTTCAACGGTGTTGTTTCAGTGAAAAACTGTTTACAAAAACGGAACGCCTCCAGTTAAAAACGTTTTTCTTCTCGTATTATATTGACCAGGATGTCATATATTCTATGCAGCAAATACAATCGCATTGAGACAGAGTACAGAAATGAAATGATTAATTCTGATTCGAAATGAAGCATTTTTCAATGTGTCTATTTAAAGAACAACATGTTCAGTATTATTGTGCTCAAATTTTCCAGAAAAAATATTGAACTTTAGTGATTTGAGAGAATATGTAGGGATGAAAGAATTAAATAAGTGAAAAATCAGTTTGTTGTTAAGGCTCTTTTACAAACAAAGATGATGGGAATAGAAAATTCCAATTAAGCTATATTATTTTTCTTTGTGTATAGTTCGATAGATCGAAAAGATCTGATTATGAACATGTGCGCTTTTAATATTTCCAGATAAACTACTTCTTGTAGAAAGATGATGAATTTTCAAAACCAGTTAATATCTTTATTTTTCTGTTTCCTTTTCATATCAGCGCCATTTATTTAAGATTAACTATTAAATACTATAGCCCGAACATTTAGTGCTACATGTTAGATTTGAAACACTCATGTTTGAAATCTAAAGGTAACCTCACAAGAAAATTAATAGGAGACATTGCACGTAACTCACGACCAGTTACAGCAAAAGGTTGCTCAATCGATCTCATCTATTTGACTCATCCTTTTATAGTAGGTAGTCCTGGCTAAGCTAAGAAGAAACTGAAAATTTCAGCTCGAGCGGATGATCCCTTCTGGAGATATATGCACTCAAAGTAAGACGGGGTCGGAATTTTTGGGCATCGACAATTTTCAGTAAATTTTCACTTACTCAAGTTGGAAAACAATTCTCCATGCGATCGATCTTGCTCAGCGGCGTAACCCAGAGATGTCATAATATCCTAATACTGGGTATCGTCGGCATGCCACTCACGATATCCATTCAAGTGGATATCTAAAATGCATACTAAAATGAATACCCATGTTCCTCATAGCTGAGGAATTTGAGTGCATTTGGTGTAACGAGATTGGGTATCGGAAATGGATAACCTCTCGTAGGAATACGTGTCTTTATAATTATAAATAAGCAAACGTGATGCTATATTTAAATTTATTGTATTCATGTAGTCAGCTTTATGCCAATGTTTATCGATATGTACAGATTCGTTTAATGAGTATTGTATATAGCGTGCAATTGCAGGTAAAAGTTCGTTGAACAACTTCATTTTCACCTAATAGCAATTTATTACGACTTTCATCACAATGACTCAGGGAAGTCGGGTTGAAACTGTAGCATGCTGTGTAGTTGGTGTTGTTGTGGATTGTCACATGTATGTTATGTGAATTGTGGCTTATATTAATTCGTTTGAAGCAGGACCTGACAGTAGGAAAATTCGTGGATACCCAACCTCGTTACACCAAATGCACTCCAATTCCTCAGCTCTGAGGATACATAAATATCCATCCAACTGGGTATACTATCTAGGTATTCATCTCGATACCCAAGTTGTGGATATTATGACATCCCTGCTGTATTTTGTTAATTCATCACGCGCTGATGTGTTTCGAGTGTTGTTAAAGGAACATTTATGTATCACTTTTATTACAGGTAAAATAGTTTCATGGATTACTGTTTCTAGTTCGCGTGTGGTGCACTTGAGATTGTCTACTGTCTTCTCTATCATAATAACTTGATTAATTAATCTTTCTTCTAATTGTTGGAGACGAGATTCAATTTTATTTGTAAATGCGGTTAATATGTTCTCTATACAATTTGATTGATTATTACTTATATATGATATGTGTTGTTGTTGTTGTTGTTGTTGTTGTTTTGACGGTAGGACTGACGCGTACGTGTAAGGTCGAGATTAAAAATCTTCGTGGTTTTGTTGCTGTATTGGTGACGATGGGAATGGTGGGAATGTTTGTTTGTTAAAAACATAACAAAGGTGTTGATCTTGTTCTTGATTTATTAATAGGTGTGTTCTTTTTATCTTCTGATTTTGGCCGATTTGTCGCACTTCTGGACATGCTAAATGTCCTACATAGTGGTCTTGACCACAGTTGACACATTTGATCTCGTTTTGGCAGTTATTATTGAATGGATGATTGAGACCACAACGTATACAGAGTTGAACCTGACTGTTACATTCTTTAGTATTGTGATAGTGACTGAAGCATTTCATACACTTGTTGATCTTTGCAGGAGGATGATATTGTTTCAAAGTATTTTTCATATGGCCTATTGATATTCTTCCAGTGTCCATCAGTTTCTTTATTTACTCTAATGAGCAAAAATCAGCACGAACTAAATTTAAAGGTTTATTGTTAAACGAATGCATTTTTGTTAACTTTATTAATGATGAATATGTTATTTTTAATTCATCTTGTACTTCATTTATATTCCAACCGTTGTAGAATTGTTGGATTACTAACGAATACGCTGAAGGGAAAATGCGCAGTACTTTTAATTCAAATTCATCATCCGCAATTTTATCAGGCCATTTATGTTGATCAAGTAATTCTTCAAAAGTTGTTTCATTGTTAGCAAAAATTAAAATCCGTTTTTCATGCCCGAATCGACCAGTAATGTCCAGCTCGGATCTATTTTTGTTTTTCCATTCTAAAATTAAATGTTCAACTAATTTGCAATCTGTAAGTTGTTCATTGTGTTGTGAGTTTTTTAATGTTATAGAATAAGGTGAAAATGCTGTCTTGTGTACGATTTCCATACTATCACTTGTTATTGTTGTTCTTGTTAATTTCGAAATATTAGGTGGGGATGATTGTATTTCTGATGATTCTTGTCTGAGACGTTTTTTCGGGTTACAGTTGGTACTATTGTTGAACACAATTGTTGAGTTTCCAGTTGCCAAGGCTTGGTTTTGAGGATTGTTGTAGTTTTTCTTTAAATGGATGTTTGTATTTGCCGTTGGTGACTCATTGTCTCTTGTCATCCCATAGGGGTGATGCGCAGGAAGGAGGAAAAAGAGAAAGAGAAAGAGAAGAGAAGAGAAGAGAAGAAAGGAGAAAAAAGCTTGTACAAGTGTATATGTGAAAGTGAATCAGATGTGTAAGAAATACGTCCG
>CAJNYU010000655.1:54923-103205 GCA_905331475.1 Rotaria socialis | reverse complement strand
TAAAAATATAAAAATTCAATGCTTGACAGAAAAGATTTACTATACAAGAAAACAATAAGTGAATTACGAAGTTAAAAATATCAATTTAATATCAAACCTTACTATAAATGAGAATACTAAGGAAGTGATTGAAGAAGTACAAACAAGTCAATGTTCGGCATGTAAAAATTATCTTCTTCTCGTTCTTTTTGTTGATTCTCCTGAGTCACGTGAAAATTCTATTATTTGAATTTTTCTTTTCACTGGTCTTTTGGGTTTTACTGATGATGATTGTTGCATAAGGCTTTCATCATTATCTGTTGATATTGAAGTGGAAGATGCTGTGGATAAAGCTGAATTTGATTGAATGGTATCTGATGGTGGTATAATAGGTATCTGGTTTGGTGATGCGACTTGTTGAGGCACATTATCTGATGTTATTAATGGTGGTGGATTATTTGTTGACGATGGTAATGCTGATTGAGGACTGCTTATCATTTTTTTCAATGCAGGACATATATTATTTAAACCTTGAAGATGACGATAGAAATTCGACAATTGAAATTTTCCACGTCTTAATGGTAATGATGACCATTTTTGACAACAGCATCTTATATCGCATTTTAATGCACCATTTGAATCATTTTGCATTAAAATAAAATAATGTTCACCTTCAACTAAAGTAAATTGTTGAACATTTAATTTTGATTTGTTGTTTTCGCACCAGTTATTCAATGTATCAATAATATATGTTTTATTTTCAGCAACTGATGAATTGAAAGATACGGATATGGTTTTTTCTGTTGTATTATTTGATGTAACAGTCGACGTTGATTTTGGTATTGTTAATGATGATGATGACTGATTATGTTTTGAAGATTTAGCTAATTTGACATCCTCAATACATTTCTTTTTTAGCAAATCAATAAGATATTCGATATTTCCTTTTACTCCCGGTTGTATAACAAATGTACCATCATCTTGCATATAACCATATTTATTCTTCAAACCATCTAGACTTTTACTTTTAACGTCCATAATAGCATAAACATTATCTGTCATCAGCAATGATTTTACACAATTAATACCTTGTATTTCAAGTAGAGCAGCAGCTGCATGACCGGCTTCTTCCTTGACAAAATCAATAAAATCATCATCACGCAATGCCATTATATTTGATGGTAATATCGAAATATCAATAAGAACATCGAGTTGAAACATGTTTGGATATTAATTATCTGAAAGAAAAACGTTTAATTATCTATAAGCAAACATTTCACTCCTACTTGATATGTGTTTATAAAAAGAAAATATAATATATTATATTTTCTTTAAATCATGAGTCACGGTTCAGGAACATCATCAGTCAATAGTTTCTGAAGATATATTTCTACATATTGTTTTAAGCATTTCTCAATTTTTAGCGACATTCCACCTTTTACAATAATGTTTTTTTTCTTTAGATTATCGATATATGATTCATCACAGCTGTTTATGAGGTACAATTTTTTTAAATGTCGTAAATCTTTGTCTTCAAAGATACTCTACACTATACTATTATCCAACTTAATTTTTCTATTTTATCTAGATAAACAAAAAACACTCGTTATTTTTCTTCTTATGAATGATACAATGACAGAAAATGCGTTTTCTTTAAAAAACGATGACTTTTATGGTTTTATTCACGGATTAGTTGGGCAACAAATAGTGGACATTTTAAAGTTTCAATCAATAACATCTACACAATCCTTAATCCGAAATCCGAATATTTTTGAAATATTTAATATGAAATGTTCAGAGCCTAGTTTCTTATTAATTAGAGAAAAGTCATGTTTGCAACTTGACGATGGTCAATTTATTATAAAAATTGGGTTAATGAATAATCTAAATTATTTGCTTGATCTTTTAAAACAACAGCAACAAAAGAAAATAATGGAAAGTATTTATATTGAAGCATATACAAGTTTATCATTCGATTTTATCAATAAATATCCATTGTTAAAAAGGTTGATCCTTTGGTTTCAACAACTTGGAAATAATGGTGGTATTAATAAGGATTAGCATGGGTTTTTAATAAATTTTATTGATGCTATTACTAACAACTTGACAAAGTCGAGCAATCATTTCAGATACAGTGACACAATCAAGAACTTTGCTCTATCATTATATATTTTAGGTGGAAAATTAACCTACGAATTTATTGGATTAAATTTACCAGGCTCTTTGTCCAGTGTAACTATGTTAAATACATTAATTTCAAAGTCGAATGCAAAAATTAGTGAAGCAGAATTTCGATTCGACCAACTTCAAAAACATTTTGATGATCATAATCTTCAATATGCATTCGGCTCGGAAGATGCTACAAGCATAATTAAAAAGATAAAATATGACTCAACAACAAATACATTTAATGGATTTCCTACACCACTTGATCGTGGAGTACCAATTAAAGAATATTATCGAACTGATTCATTCGATAAATTGAAGTTATGGTTTGATTCAAATGATAAAGCATCATTACTAAATGTACATATGATTCAACCAGTACCGTCCACAAATCAAAGCATCATTCCAAGTCCTTTTTTATTATCAGCATATGGAATTGATAACACAGCTACAGCGAATGATATATTACAAAGATGGTGGTATATATTCAATCAATGTTTACAAAGAAATATTAGGATTATTGGTTTTTCTACTGGTGAGAAAATAACTAAGCATTGTTAATTCAAATCTTACTAAAGAGTAACTGTTTTTTATTATTATAGATGCTGATGCAAAATATGTACGTGCCATGAGATTGATGAGTGGTTTTTTTGGGTCTCTTCCTAATTTTCAAATTCATCAACATCCACAAGCTTTTCAAATAAAAACAACATCGCATTGGCCTTGGTTTTATTTACGTGAACAACAACTATTATTGTTTTTTCAAGACGCGACTCATCTGGTTACAAAATGGCGCAATCGACTATTATCATCAGCAGCTGAATTACGTCTTGGTAATCAATTTATATCGATCAATCATTTATATGATATAATCCATAATGAAACGTATACTAAACTTGA
The DNA here is from genome assembly GCA_905331475.1 of Rotaria socialis. NCBI lineage: Eukaryota > Metazoa > Rotifera > Eurotatoria > Philodinida > Philodinidae > Rotaria > Rotaria socialis. Next base: position 100,160 of record CAJNYU010000655.1, on the reverse strand, counting down.
TCATGGCCTAACAAAATCTGATATTAACCCTAAAGATCGTCAAAACTTTAGTTCCTGTTTAAAATTAACATCTCCTGATCTATTTAAAATTTTAAATGATAATAATGGCACTCAAGGAACTTTGATTTATCTGCAAATGTTAAAAATGATTGTAGTGGCTTATATCGATAAAAAAACAACGATTGCTGAACGTAAGTATTGGTATTTACCATATTCATTGAGTGAGAACGGGAAACTGTTCATTAAAAAGGTGTCACACGTAATATAACTTTATTGCAGGGCTTCGATCTGCTTGGTGTGTCGTATTTTTCTGTCGAATATGGTTTGCATGGATTAAACTCAAAACATTCCATCCGACGCAATCCACAAAAAACATCAAAAGCAGATACTTTATTACTAAACCAGCATATTTATCTGTGGAAATAAATGCACATAATTTATTATATTTAGTTTTACTTGTTAAACAAAAACAGTTACCACCACATGTACTGCATGTTCATACTTTTAGTTCGCAAGCTTGTGAATCGATTTTTAGAAACACACGAGCATTGAGCGGAATCTATTCAACAATAATCAACTTTACAGTACGTGATTTTTTACGGCGTGCCCAAAGATTGTCCTTATTGAATGATATTACATTTAAACAATTAAATGATAACCCAGTTAATAATTTCGTCTTCCCAGTTCATCACAAACATCGAAAGGATCGTCAATCATCATTTACACAAAGTCAAAGGGATATTGATCAAATAGATATCGAACGAATTATTACTGATGCTTACCGTGAAGCTGTTGATATGCTTGATCGTTTAGAAATATTGAATTTACTGAAAGAAAAACGTGCTCTTGGCTTAAACTTATTAAGTGAATATGTGTTTAAACAGCTAAATTCGAACTCAAAGATGTATGATTACTCATCTCAACTAAGCAATATAGATGATGAAGAATTCGAATTCGAATTAGTAGATGATAATGATGATGATGATGAAAGAGCAGATGATCTCAACATGGATGATGGTAATAATGATAGTACTTCTTCTAATGATGATCACATTGACGACGACGACGAACAAGATGATACTCAAAATTTAATAAATACGACGAAAGATGACTATGTTGGAATAAAAATCTTCAATACGATTCAGACCCACATAGAACATTCTTGTTTTGAAGTTACAATCAATGACGATATGAAATATATGCATAAACAAACTGCTTGTTGGTTATTAACCGGCGAAAAAAAGTAAAATTTCAAACGATCGATTGCTTTGAGTACAGCAGACTAATAAAAAAAAGTGATTTTTTTCTTTATGTACCATTTTCTTGAATTTTTCAATAAAATAAAGACCATTTACTGACTTAGAAATTTTGGAATGCATGAATGTGTTGAATACGAAAAAGAGAAAGATGGTCCATAATGGCCGCTGAATAAACACTAATAAATATTTCATATGATAATACAGATGATACAAACAAATAAAAAATAAAGAAATTAAATTTCTGTCATGGATTTCTGAAGATAGGCAAGAATTTTACAAGAGCCCACTTGACTCCGCGTGAGTGGAGTCTGCTGTTTCCCCCTTGAGATTATGCGACAAGTATACCAAAACCATTTTGTATTAGCTGCTTATGGTGTTAACAATAAATTTACCGCTATGGATATTTTAGATCGGTGGATGTATATATTTCAAAGCTGTTTTGGATAAAGGTATCCATATAATTGGTTTCTCTACCGGTAAATTTAATAACTTCGTACTTGCCAGACCATAGTTTTATTTTATAAATAGATGCTGATAACAAATATGTAAGTGCAATGCGTCTTGCAAGTGGTTTTTTCGCTTCACTATCAGGTTTGCAATTGCATAAACATGAGCATACATTTAAAATAGATATACCAAAACATTTGACATGCTTTTTCCTTGGTAGGAATCAACTTTTATTATTTTTCAAGGTCCTGTTCATTTGGTAACGAAATGACGCAATATATTATTGTCATCAGTGACAGATTTAAGCTTTGGTATCGATAAAATCAATATGAAACACATACAACAATTGATAGATGATGATCGTTATACAAAATTAGATCATTGCTTGACGAAGAGTGATATTAATTCAAAGGATCGTCAGAACTATCGTTCTTGTATAAAATTAATATCAGATGATGTGTTGAATATTGTCACGAATGATGCGGATACACAAGGAACCGGTTTGTATCTAATATTATTAAAGATAATAGTGAGAGCGTATATTGATAAATCAACTAGTATCAGTGAACGTAACTATATTTTTGAACTTTAAAAATCAGAAATCCATACTAAATTATGGTTGTAGGGATGTAACAATGCCATTTGGAGACACATAAAGATTGCCAATTTTTACAATGAAAATCTACCAATACCAACCAATAATTTGTGTTAGTTATAACCAGCGAAGTTAGCTCTATCTGATAAAAGTATATAAAATACCAATACCAATAGAAAAGATCCCCAGTATTGGTGAGTTTTCGTGAAAATAACCGTTTTTTTGCCAATACTCGCTAACATTGGGGATCTTTTCTATTGGTATTGGTATTTTATATACTCCTACCAGATAGAACTAACTTCGTTGGTTATAACTAACACAACATGTTGGTTGGTAGTGGCAGATTTTCATTGTGAAAATTGGCAATTTTGTTGTGTCTCCAAATGGTATTGTTACATCCCTATATGGTTGATAATGCCCACGTAATTTATTAAGCATACAATCAGCATGGTGTGCTGTTTTTGTTTGCCGTCTATGGTGGGCTTGACTGAAAAAAGCATCATCATTAAATTCTTCGCAAAGCAAAGCAGCAAGTGAAAATAAGAATATATTAATAGATATTTTATTGCAAAGTCTGCATACTTATCTGCAGAGCTAAATGCACACAATCTGATATACTTAGTAATTTTAGTAAAAAAAACATTTACCAAAACAAGCATTAGTTAACATTCATTCATTCACTTCACAAACATGTGAATCGTTGTTCAAAGATACAAGATCGTTGAGTGGTTCATTCTCCACGGTAATTAACTTCACTGTCAGCAATTTTCTTCGGCTCGCACAAAAGTTATCCATTTTGAATCAAATAAAATATGATGATTCACTGGTATCGTCCAATCAGTTAGCTGAAATCGATAAATTAGATGTTGAGGAGATCATTTCAAATGCATACGGTCAAGCAATGTACATTGTCAAACATTCAGAAATTTTAAATGGATTAAAAAGATATAATATAATTAATTTAACGGATTTAAGTACATTTCTTTTTGATAGTTTCACTAAAAGTTCAAAAATGTTTGGTTATTCTTCACGAGCGACTAGTGATGATGATGATTATCAAGAGTTTGAATTGAATGAAGAAGAAAATTATATACAAGATTTACTCGATGATGAAATGTTATTCGATTTTGAAGATAATGATGACGATAGTGACCAGGAAATGTTAAATTCAACTAAATCTGCCTTCAATGGAATAAAAATTGTTAATAATATTAATCCAATCTTGAGAAAGTCGTATTTCAAGATCAGAATAAATGAGAAAAATAAGTATCTTCATAAACAATTGGCCTGTTGATTGTTATCGAATAGAATCACGCGACTATCAAGTGATCGTTGATCTCGTGTTATGCAGCAAACAAATAGTACCGATTGATAAACTTATTGTTTCATTTTATTTCGTTTTTACTAGTGATGTTTTTATTTGTTAACTGATTAAAAAAGCAGTCTTTCATATCTTAGCTAATAAGTTTGACTTCTACTATTTAGCTTTCACGTATATAAAGGTTTCTTCTAAATCTCTCCATCGGTTTCAAAACAATTTTCCCGATCCGGTAAAAGAACTATTGAACGTTTTCACATCTTTATAAAGTTGTCAAACTTTTCGATTATGCATCTTGCTCAGAAAGATTTCTTCTGTAAACTCTTGTATTTAGAAACACAATAATCACTCAATTTGAATATTTATTCATTGAAAAAGTATGGTTTCAAACTTAAAATGGGCGGAACCAAAAAATATGGAACTGTAACTTTTAACCCTTTACGGCCGGATGTTGTCATTTGGCAACATTGTGCCGATATTTTAAGAAAGGTCTAGCTATACTGTGGACAGATAATGAATCAATCGTTCAATAATTACTACAAGATAACAGGTATGATGAACCATAAAGAATGTCACCTTTTATATTTTGATGATATCTCGTTCGATTTTCATCCAGCGGATTAGTTTTTTTTCTAAATATTCCCCGTTCAAAGCTCTACAAAATACATTATTTTTATTAGCGAAAATATTCTTCACCATTTTGAGATATGCGATACAATCGATTAGTCCAAGACGCACGACTTTCAAAGACAATTTATTGACGAATCTTTCCAACAGCTCGTTTCACCTCAACGATGAGAGTATTTTTCGACTTGACCTTATCCCAATTAACATCATGAGCAAGTTCATCTCAGATTAAGTAATCTAAAGGATTTAAATCTGGGCTGTTTGTAGGCCAATGGTCCTTGTCGATAAATGATGAAAAATTGTCGCTGCACCATTGTAGCGTTAGATGATGGATATTAGGCTTTGCGCTATCTTGTTGAAATGACCAATCAGTCCCCAGAATGTCGTTTCTGTATTTCAGAGCCACTGGAAGCACTTCTCGAATGTATCGGTCATGATCGATCGTTCCTTCATCAAAAATAACAATTGCTAACACTCCCTTGGAAAACACAGCCAACCAAACCATCACTTTCTGAGGAAATTTTCGATTTTGCTTTACGCCATCCATTTTATCAGCTTCGGCACGCCTGACTGCCCATATACGATCATTTTGGGAGTTGTAGATCCCATCTATGTCGAACAGTTTCTCGTCCGAGAACAGAATCTTTATCGTATCCTCTTTTCGAAAACGTGTTCGTACCCAGATCGAAAATGTTTTTCTTTTCTCTTTATGCTCGTCGGTTAGTAGTGGTTCGACTATTTTCTTATACGATTGAAGAAGCAGATCATCCTTCAATCTCCGATGAACACTAGTTCGAGAAATATTTAGCACAGCAGCTAATTTTCGACTGGTCACTTTTCCCTTCCGATTCAGGTGATTCTTCACTTTTTTAATAGGCTCCTTCGTTCGGATGGTACGTGCACGACCTGGGGATGTAGACAGTTTGATAGAGCCGTTTTCACGGATCATTTTGCACCATCTTTTGACTGTTCGAAGACATAATGCACCATTTAAATGCCGAAATATATCGGACGGACCTTCACCTTTTTCGTACTTTTAAAGTACGAGTTTTTGCAAATCTTTGCTTTTCATTGTTGGAGAAAAGAACTAGACAATCAAAGGAGCTAATGTATATACTGTTTTATAAAGCGTCAAACGGGGAATATTTTGAAAAAAATTGGATTCGTTAGGATGAAGAACCAATGAGATATCATCAAAATACAAAAGATGACATTCTTTATGGCCCACCCGTTAATTAGCATTATACAGTAGTAAATGCAAGTAGTATATTCAATTATAATATAGTAGTATAATACATGAATAATCGACTTTTATTTAATTGAGCAATAATCAATGTTAACAATAATTATACTGAACGAGCAATAATTATATTAAATGAGCAATAAATATATTGGATGAGAAATAATTAATTCAGATTAGAGATAGACTGTATACAAAATGTGCAATATGGATTGACCTTTTTGCAAAAATATGTATTTTTTGATTTTTTATGAAATAGAATATATAACTTATACAAATTGCTTAATCACAAGACATAACACAATATATTTCTGACTATGAATGGGACAGTGATACAGATCTGCATTCTTCTAATAAGCAGTGAATAGGTTTAAAAAGGCAAAAAACAAAATAGAGGTTGATCGTCATAATGTCGAAAGGAAAAATGTCGAAAAAATTATATTGACATGAAATATTGTCAGTTAATATTTTAGAGAATTGTAAATAATATAGTGTATGTTTTTTGTATGAAATTAAGCTGAAATGTTAAAGGTGAGAAAAGTTCTTTTTAAACATGTCATTTTTTCACGAGCTTCACGAACCACAAGTTTTTCTTTTTCTGGAAGATGACTATCATTGCCAACACTTTTCATCAATCCATTATTTGAATCAGTATATACTTTAGCTGCACAATCCTTAATATTAATAGTGCATATCCAATATTTCGTAGTTGTTGTTGCTTTATTCAATTAAAAAGTGTAATCATCAGCAACTATAGTAGAGGTTTTCCTTTATTTGAATTTATAAATGAAACAGCAGGAAATTTTGCTTGAATTTCACTAGTTAAAATTACGAAAGCTTCAGCCATGACAGTACAATTTTAGTTATATAATAATTCTTTGTTCAACTGTTTCATTTTACTTGTATTGATAGTTAGTCATCCCTATCAATATTGGCTAAAATTCTACACTAGTGAAATTATAAGAAAAAACAATGAACTAAATGGGATTAGAATCGCCATATACTGGAGACATCATTATTTTTTATTTTTCACTTTCGGCATTTTTTCACGTTAATATGTATGTTTCGACATTTTTCCTTTCGATGTTTTTTCTTTATTTTTTCTGTTTTCGACATTTCTCCAGCACAGCAAAATAGACGACAATGCGTTTGGGTCCTGGTCTGAAAATTTCACTGATCCAATGTCGATTGACAGAAAAATTCGATCCTTATAATAAGAATTTATCAATTTTTTTAAATTTTCATTCGTTTTATCCAAAACACTTTAATCTGTCGGATACGCGTTCGGGTTCAGGTCCATCCATTTTTGGATCCAATGCGCTCTAGTGTGGACTGTAGTTAATCTTTTAACTCATACCCATACCTACACTCACACCTAACAGAAGCAAAAAAAATGTGGAAATCGGCACAAAAAGAAAAAGAGACTGACCATCGAAAGCAAAAGAAGGTTTCATTAACAATGATTTATTTCATTTCCTATTTTTTTTATTTACCATGGTAAATAAAAATGATGTGGTTTTTATTTTTTTATTGTTAAAATATGAAATTATTACTGCTTTTTAATGAGTTATTTATTGCACATTTTATATTATAAAATTGCTCAAATAAAGTTTTTTTATTGCTCAAAAATTATTGTTAAATGGTACTCTAATTATTACTCAAATAAATGCAAGCCTAAGTAATCATCTAATGCATCTGAATCCGCTTATAGAGTAAGCTCTAATTAAACAGGCGATATTTGCTTTTAGTTAAATATTAAGATTTCAAAGTTACTGTTTAATGAATTTATTTTTCAGAAGCAGAATCATACCCTACAAACGCTTAAGACACTATGAAAAATATTTACGACACGGTTCAATAATGAATAAGAAATATATTTATTGATCATTTCTTCTAGATAGATCGAAATCATGCAATCTAAGAGTACAGTCGAGCGAGTCGAAGTGGTGAACGTTACTTATCATGAATGGATGTGAACACGTCGAAACAGGAATGTCGAAAAATAAATATCGAAGGAAAAAATGTCCAAGAAAAAAATACCGAAAAAAACCGATTCTTAAGAATATTTCGAAAGCATTGAACGCCAAGACGTTCTGGTTGAAATAGATAATTACGTTACCCTTTCAAGTTAAAACAATTATTATTCCAATCAGCATGAACCTTGCCTTTGTAATTCTTAGTTTTACAGATCCAATATATTTGCGAAGATGTTTGTTTATTGAATTTGTAAAAGAAACCGTTCCGAATCAATTGTCAATAATGTTTGTTGGAATCAAGAAAAGATATAGAACTTGTATTAGTGGGTATTATACAGCCGACAGAATTAAGTGATGAAACTACAATAATGTGTACTGCAATATCAAAAAGCAAGCGAAATATGTAGAAGGCCGTATAACAATACTTTGATCGTGTTCTTTGTTCTTTTGTAGTTCCGATATGTGCTACATTCTGGGATGTTCGCTCACAAAATTACTTATTGAGGAAAATTATTTAGCTAATCATTGAAATTCTACTGAGAAATAGAAAATAAGATAGAACAAAATCAATATTGTTTCATAAGGATATCTCACAATTTTCGATATTGTATATGTTCGACGTTTTTTTCTTCGGCATTTATTTTTCGATATCTCGTTTTCGACATTTTTGCTTTCGACGTTTTCAATACATACCGTGGTGCTTATAGTCATTCACACCCACGCCCACACGCTAGGTGGAGCCTAATTACTTTAAATGATTTTAAACATCGCTCAGCAGTTTAAAATTAGTTAATGTCATTTGAAGAGCCTCTATTGTTTACTCATTTGCTCTTGGAAAGTTACAGCTTAGAGAATGCTGGGACCCTGCGATGATGCATCAAGAAATATACAGAAGAATAAGTAACGTTCCGAAGTGCGAAAATGTCTTTTTCCCTATTGGCACTATATAAAGTGTACATTGCCGTACAAATTGAAAATTTTCATTGGGAATCGTATTCTTTAAAGTTTAATCTTATATTTATTAAATAGCTTTCATTCTCCTTTTATTATGTAGACATGATATGTATGTATGCATTGTTTTACTTTTCGCACTTCAGTTTGACTGATATTTTACGGTGCTCCGAACGACACGTTCTTCCCTATCAATGAATTACAAGAAATAGAAGTTAGAAATTGTCTTTGTCTGTTGTTAATCTTAAAAGGAAACTACGAAATGGTCCCCGTTAGCTCTTCTCAAGGTACCGTAGAGACTGAATTTTACAAAAAAAAGTTTACTTCGCAAAACTATTCTCTTGTGGAAATGGTCCTTTCGCAGAACGAGTATATACTTCGGTTCTGCGTAGGAAACAAAATCTTTGCTGAAATGTAATGCCTGTAATTTCATATGGCCAAATAGAATAGATCACACTATTTCATTTTGTCCCAGTGTTATTGTCTTCATCGATACTAAACATTATAAGAGGAGATCCAAATCTATAGTGTAGCGAAGATTTTTGACTCATACTGATAAGCACCTGGAAACTGATAGTGCATTAGTTTAGTTCTTATATATGATCTTCAGTTGCTTTTTACCGATCAGATTATACTATGAAAATGGCCCGCTGTTTGCGAGTACCATCATAAATGCAAATCAACTTTTAAAGCCTTAAGAACAATGATCGCGGAATTTGTTACAAGTACCGTCATCTTGTCAGAAGCCAACGAGGTATGACAGAGCATGAAGCACTCTGCAGGTGTGCTCTTAGAGATTCTTTCTTCGTCTCTGAGTTAAAATGTAGCAAAGCCTTTTTTCTCTCGAAAAATATTATTTTCTATATATCTTATTAGACTGTAGCTATCAGGGACATTACTTCTAGTAACGATGTTTGCAAGTTTATCGAACACAACTAATAAAAATATTCTTCGATTAACTGTAAAATAATCGGAAGCAAAAGTCTTCTACTGTTTCTAGGCGTAATGGATATGCTTCATGGGAGCTTTTACAAAGCATCACCCTCAAGATTCAAAATATTATTAAAAATTAGTTTTTTCTTACTTAGTGTGGGTGTACGGATTATTTCTGTCGTCAATTATTCATAGCGTTCGTTGCCTGCCAATAGTGTGTTTGTTTCCAACTTTCAGAATAAATTTCACACAGTCATTGCTGACATCAAAGAACGTCTGACTAATATTTGTTGATAAAAAGTACCATATTACTTTTGTTACTCAACGCAAAGAATGCAATCTATCATGGGAAGTAAACAATGCGAAATGCTGCTATTTTTTACCCATGAAGAGAATAAAACAAAGATTGCAATATTTGCTTATTTTTAACGATGCCTGTTGGCCATGAAAGAGCAGAATTTAATTGTCCTTTATGTCTTCACTCTCTTTTCGCTACGTTTAAATTTCCAAGTTTAAAAAAAAAACATTGAAAGTGGGAAGTGATGAAGAAAACAGATTTCTATAAATATTTGCTTTCATTAGTTTTACAATTTTATCTTTCGACATGTGTTTTATTTTCCTTTTTGACATCATTTAGATAAATCATATTATGATCATAGTAGTATTGCCAGTCATTTCGTTTCGATTGTTTCTGATTGTCTGAGATTCCAAAGTATCCTTTGATCTTGCTAATGGATATGGTCATCTCAAAAATATCGTTTCATTTCTTTAAAATTATTTCCTATCTATCTGAGAATACATCCTATTCCGCAATATTGAACATTCCGGAACCAGTTTCGCTCGCGGAACCAATTCCATCTAATTCCCACCGATTCCGCTTTCACCTAATTCAGAAATTGGACTGAATTCCGTGCAATTCCGGGAATCGGACAAGGTTCAGGTTTGATCTAGTTCTGGATTGTTCAACATTGCAGAATAGGTTGACTGTTCATCTATCTTGCATAAAACAAATGAAAAGAACTCCATTACACGAATGGGAAAAAGTGGCTTGTTCTCTTTTTCATATATCTATGTCACGTCGAATCGCAACCAGTTCTTCCGAAACATGACGCATTTTTTTGATAATACCGAAACCCGGTATTTGCTAGTTGTTTGAAGCTTTTGCTTTTTTTCTTGCTCTTTTGCTATTGCATTGGCTCTTAAAATCAGGATTTGATTTTTCTCAAAACGACACATTAAAAAAAATGAACAGATTCATCAATATGAGTCATATTGGTGAACAAATTTATAAATAGTCGGCTAAGAAAAAATGCCAAGTTAAGGTCATGATATATGTTTTTTTTTCTATTCTTGCTTCATATCTATGCAGTTTATTCTATTTTCAAAATATTCAACATAAAAAAAATAAAATAATCAATGTTTATTTTAGATCGATAATTTGCTTTAATAGTTATCATGGAAGAATATATTCCACTTGATGAGAATTCAGGACCATTGAATGATGAATCATTACCGCCGATTAGAGAACAATTGGATTTAAATAATGACCTAGAAAAGGATCGACAACAACAACAACAGCCACCGCTTTCCGAAAACCGACAAGCATCAAACAAAAGTATTGATTCATTAGCAGACGCTGAAACGGATCTTGGTGCTATTGAATCATTGCAATCAGTGTTAAACAGCGTTGTCAAGGTCTTTTGCACTTCAACACCATGCAATTTTAGCTTACCTTGGTAAGTTTACTCAAGAATTGTATTGTAGAAATTATTATTTCGTTCTACTGAATCAAGAATCATGATCATGCTTAATTAAAGCTCAACAAATGAAAAAAAGAAGCAGAAATTAATTCATTTAATTAGCTTTAGACAAATCTCTTTTGATCTTTGCATTTAAACAGCGGTTATAGTTTCCACTGACTTGAAAGATATCTTGCAAGGAACTGTTTTTAGTGTACGTAAGTATCACAGGATCTTGCTATGTTTCAACTAAGGAGCCGAGTTTTTGAGAGAGAAAATCTTTGAAAAACATAATCTAAACAAATATGTTCAAGTGAAAGTTTTCAACAACATATGCTTTATTTTTAGGCTAGCTAAAATATCGTAGAGAAATGAAAGTTATCGATTGATTGGATTGGTAGATGAATATTTTGTTGCGCTCGTGAGTCCTATCCAAAGTGAAAACTCTAGTTTTATCGAGCAGGTAGAACTTAAAGCATTTTTTAAATGAAAGTTGTGTCCGAGCTAATTTTTGAAGCAATCAAAATAATACCCCGCTATTTCCAAACAGGAACGAATCGGTGCAAAGTAAGCAAATGTTTTGCCATTCTAGGCAAGTGAAAAGTCAAGTTGTTGCAACTGCATCAGGGTTTATAATAAAAAATCGATGGATTCTGTCAAATGCTCATGCCGTTGCTAATCAATCGAGCATTCGTATTCGAAAACATGGCGATGCTAAAAAATATTCTGCACGCATAGTGCACATTGCACATGAATGCGATCTAGTTATTATGACTGTTGATGATGATAAATTTTGGAATAATTTGGAGCCATTGACATTCAGCAATGATATGCCTAGTTTACAGGAAGCATTAACAATTGTTGGCTATCCAATAGGTAAATGAAGTGTGCAGCCTCTGTTTTAGATGCTGATATGATTTTCTTGTGTTTATAGGTGGTGATAATATATCAGTGACAAAAGGTGTTATTTCAAGAGTTGTTATGGCAACTTACTCGCATTCACGTGAGGATTTGTTAACAATACAAATCGATGCCGCAATAAATGGTGGTAACAGTGGTGGACCAGCTGTTCAAGGTATGAAGAAACAGTAGAGATGTAGATACTGAACTCGACTTAAGCAATGTTACTTTGTTTTCTGCAAAGCAATGCTTCGTTTTATGTAGCAATATTCAATCCTCGCTATGTTTTACATCCATTAGGATGTCTTTGAAAACAACTTCTACTTTCCATCGATTTGTGTTTTTAAACTTTTTACATAGGTAAACTTGTCATTGGCATGTCATTTCAAGGTTACAATCAAGCCCAATTGATTGGTTACATTATACCTGTATCAGTGATCAAGCATCTACTAGATGATATCGAATTGCACAATAAATATACAGGGTTTCCTAGAATGGCCTTCCGATATCAATCAATGGAAAATTCGTCATATCGCGAATACTTAAAATTGAATAATGACCAACATGGTATCTTAGTAACGTCGGTTGAACCGGCATGTGTTCTTAGCAAGTTATTGCAGGAGGATGATGTTATCATGGAGATTGATGGTGTGCCGATTGCTGATGATGGCACAGTTCATTTTCGTCGTGGTGAAAGGCTTAGCTTCAGATATTTAGAAAAACTTAAATTTGTTGATGATACAGTTACATTTACAATTGTAAGGCAAGGTAAGTAATATAGAAATTTCTACTAAGATTTAGGGTTCAAGCTCGAAAAAAATATATAGAAGTCGTAAATCATTGTTATCATATTTAATTATTGAGGAGAAATTCGAGTACTATATTGAGATGGTAAATCAATGTTTTCAAGATTTTATTCCGCGATCTTGCCGAATGTCTTCGCATCTTCTCTCATATCAGCAGGGTTCTGTCAAAAATAAGAGTAAAAGTTTTGTCGATTCGGTTCGACTCGATTTAGTCCAAGAATTACACCTTAAAGCAACCCAAGTTCTAAATAGTACATACTGCACTTATCCATCCTGCTTGCTTATTTAGATATCTCATCTAGGAAATAAGTAGTCAATAATACTCTACCGTGACAAAACAATCTAGTATCTACTCGGGGGTTTTCTACATTACTTTCTTGAAATTTTTATCCACATGATAATCACATGAATGCATTGCATAGTATAAATGCACGCGAAAACATACTTAATGGTACTAAAGACAAATTGAGCCTACTTTTTTCAGTTTGGGTCGGTTTCGATTCCTTATTCATACTCACTCATAGTCGTCCATGAATGATGCATATGAAAAACTAACACGTGAAACAACTTTGATAACTTCCAAAAACTCGCATATAAACTCTTCTTCGACGGCGCCTTTTGCAATACTCTATCGAAATCAGTTCGCCTGAAATGTTTTTTTTATTTCTAGGAAAACAATTAACATTAACAAGTCGATTGGATAATAATCAAGAACTTGTTCCGTCACATTCACACGATAAATGTCCAGAATATTTAATTTATGCTGGAATTGTATTTACAGTATTAACACGATTTTATTTGTATGAATGGGGTAAACGTGACTGGTATGAAAAAGCTCCAAAACATTTAGTTGACTTAGCATATGAAGCTAAGCTACAAGAACCTGGCCAACAAATTGTTATTGTTAATCGAATACTTGTTGACGATGTTAATCATGGAGTGGATTCAGAATTAAAGAATTCTGTATTAAAAACTGTCAATGGCATTAAAATTAATAATATTAAACATCTAGCAGAGTTAATTGACAAAATATCAAAGAATGACGAAAATGGTTTTATTCGATTTGAAATGGACAACAAAAATGTTATAGTAATGTCATGTAAACAAGTCGAGAAATCGGAAGCAAGAATATTAAAACAAAACTCAATAGTTCAACCAAGAAGCGAAAATTTATGTTAATTTCTCTTGACATATTCTATCATATAATCTAGACGAATCAATGATGAATAACTATAATGAATAACTTTTCGAACGCTCTTTCATTTTTCACATAACGAGCGTTGCCAAAGTTCCTGGAAAAAAAGTTGGCGCATATTTTTCCGCGATTGTGAATGCTAGCAGTCGTAATCTTTCTTTTGCATTTGAAAGATTTGATTGTCTTTTGCAAAAAGTATACATTTTTCGGAAGTTCTTTCGAACGTCGTCCATCATAGTGAAGATTTATGAGGTGTCTTGGCTTGATTAGTATACGAAGAAAATCTGAAAGCAGATACTGTAAAACAACTCGAAGGTCGGATAAGGAAAACCAGCTGAAAGAAGGCGACACATCAGTTTTACAATGGACAAAGTTCCAAAGAAGTTCAGAAAAGTCTATACCAGTTGCATTTTTTTAACTTGTCATTAAACTTTTTTTTTTGTAGGAGACGATAAAATCTTTCAAATAAAATAAATGAAGGCGTCTATCAATGAGAGTAGCAGAAATGTATATTTCTAATTTTTTCTTGAAAATTTTGCGACACCCGTTAGATTAAAATACAATGCAAAAAAAATCAATGTTCATTTTTCGACTGCATACGTCAATGGATGATTTTGAATTTGGAGATTCACCATCAGCTGAATATTAACATTTCATATCATTAGAGAATGCTAAATTCAACAAAATCATTTGAAGAAATATCCGTAGCAGACAAATTAATATCTCTAGGAGATGCCATCTCATCAGAATATTCTGAATTACCATATTTTCGTTGCATGTTATCTGGTATGTCTCGAGAAATCCTAACAACGTTTCTAAAATTTTCTTCAGTCTTTTTACTTGTCCAGCGCGCATGTTCTTCGATATAGCGTTCATGAGCAATTTTCTTTTTAATATGTTTTGGTACATCCGATGTAAGACATTCTATCAGATAAGTAATAAAGGAGACGAGCTGTTGAAAAACAAGAATGAATGCAAGACGAGCAGCTGTTACATTCCAATAAACAGTAGTGTGAGAATAATATGGACCAATCGATTCACGAAAATCTCGATAGCTATGATTTAAACAAAAAGACAATTCAGTAATAATCAAAGAAAGAAAAAAACACACGATTTATCTTACCGACAATACGCAAGATCACTTGGTACATCCGATGGCATCAAACCTGTTGCATTATAATCTGATATAGGAAAATATGAAAGTGTCCAATTAACATAACCAACCAAACTGATTCCTGTTGATTGTAAAGTACGATAAGACATTTTCGGAATAAACTCCGATGTCCAAGCAATTATTACTGCCTAAATAAAAAAAAGTACGTGTATATACCGCTGGAAAAACTAAGCGTTCGTCAGCATCCCGAGGATATTGTTACCCAAGGAACATATATTTTAGAAAGTAATAAACAATTGAGTGTAACGCAGGCATTCTGAAGTCGAAATTACCACAGACTTGAGTTTTTCACTGTCATCAAAACCAGTTTTAAAAATTTTTGATCCTTATAGAAAGAATTTTTTGAAGAAGCTGCTATAGATTCTGATAGAGCTTGACATTCTCCATCATCCTGCATATTGATGAATTATCATGCAGCTACACATTGAGCACATAAATGAAAGGCAAAACAAAAACATGTGAATTGATAGAAAATTTCTCTTTCGATCAGAATATATATGATAATTATTTTTCTAAAAAAAAGTAACTTTATCGCAATGAAAAATTCATTTTGGTAACTTTGCAAAGATCATGTCTGTGGGAATCTCGACTGCAGGTTGGCTTCATTGCGTTCAATTTGATTTGGCAATGAATAGATTTATACTCAAAGCTAATTGAACACTGGTGATAGAAAAATTCACGGGAATATTTACGTTTGTTAGGACAGCTAAATGTGATACAGCTGCAATAATGTCGTTCCATATTCCGATATCAGATGCTTTAAATGGAAGAGGTCGTTTATATTTAGTTAATAATTTCCACGCATCCAAACGTAATTCAATTAAATTGTTGATCAATGCACATAAAGGTGCTAATCTATAACAGTCGGCAAAGGAGTAGAATTAAGAAATACATATATAATTATTAAATGCGATTATCACCGAATTAAAATGTGAAGTACAATATAATGACTGTTGTTAATCACAGAAAGGTTGTCTCGTGCTATTTACACATGATACTAGTGTTGATTGTAGGCGAGACATAGGTGTTGTTTCGATTTTTCTGCTCACTCATACTTTTATCTTTTTCTTTCTCGTAAAACTGTATGTGCAGACAATCGATTGTGTTCTCCGCTATTAATGCGTAACTTTTATTCTTTCGCAAACCTGATTGACAAATACCTTAACAGAAACAGGTAGATAACATGCAAGACACTTTTGTTTTTGCGAGATTCTGGTCTTCTCACGCAGAGTGGAGGATCTGTACAAGAAATTCGTTTCTAATTAATTATACAAATCAGCGTGTGTTTTACATTGCGCTGCAAAGCAAGAAAAACGGACAAGTTTACACTTACGGAAAAGCGGCAACAAATAAAGTAACGAAACCAAATTGAATGACTAAATGAAATGCATTTATGTAAAAAATTATTTCTATATTGAATGTAGAATAACAAACCTAATTTAAGATATTCATCAATTAATACTATTGAATTGAGATCATATAAATTTCTATCCTTTTCCCATTGCTCTAATGTGCTGTCATCGCGGCTGCAGCATGCGCGCTTAATAGTGCCGAACATTGCCATAAAGAATTCTACTATACCAATTACGATTTGTTGACCAGTCATGACTATTTTTTAAATGGATAAATTAATTCTCTTTTTTCCTATAAAAAAAAACAATGATTCTATGCATTCGTACTGACAACAAATTGAATAGAAAGATCAACAAAACAGCCAGCTGGATCGCACTAAATGAAAAAGAAAAAACCTTTAAGAAAAATATCGCAACTGAATAAATAAATACCTGTTCTTGAAAGCCTGTTGAATTTGGTTCGCCATACTTTGATGGGTATTCGAAAAATCTACAGAGAATACATTGCGAAAAAACAAATTTCAATATTATCTTATTCTTACCGTCCTTTAAAATAAGCTATGTAAAATAATGATGAATAATAGTTGACAAATTGGAAAATGTATATTTTTACTGTTAATGAATCATCATATTTTGATTGATATTTATGACATTCTAAATCTAACTCGAATAAAGAGCAAAACAAAAATGAAAATTTCTTACCGAGATCAGTTAATTTTTGTGCAACCCAATAATATAACAAAGATAAGGCAATCGAACAAATCAGATTCATAATAGCACTGGTTACAGTTATTATAATTGATGAATACGCTTGCACCGAGGTGTTGTTCAAAATAAATCCCATTTGAACACGATAGACAATTATCGCAAATAGAGTGGTACATGAAATTGAAATCTAAACAATCAAATTGATTAACAGTTGTATTTTGAAAAAAAGTATACTGTTAGTGCAATGCTTATGGGATTAAAATTTACAGCGGAGCTAATATTATCCATATAATAAATGTGGAAACTTCGGATTTCATCCGAAAGCTATGTGTACTGCAAAAAGTACATGGGACATATGAGTCATTCTAGAATGTCTGAACACCAAAATTACCATGAGAAATTAGGCACTTTGGTTTCTGGATGCAGTTTTTGTGCATTTTGAGACCGTTTTCAGGCGATGTTTCGTTAGAAAGCTACGATTTAGTTCAAAACTAGTATCAAATTCGGAATCAGCGTTAAAAACTGAGTCGATTTATATATGTTGTGAATAATTCTGAGAAAAAAACTTTTTTTTTCAAAAAATCTCTGTACCCCCCCCTCTCAGGGATGGTCTGGTCAATAATGACAATTTTTTCGATAACTCAGCCATTCCTTGACAGATTGCTTTCATCTTCGAACTCGACTGAGATATTAATGAGATCATTATGTGTACAAAATTTCATGACAATTGGATGAGGCTTTCAAAGGTTATCGTGTTAACGGCCGGCCGGACACACTGACCGATTCTATAGTGTACTCACTTTTTTTGAGTACACAAAAAAAAAGAAACAGCGACTATTTTTTGAATTACTTTTCAGAGGAACAAGGTAACGATGTGGGGTTTTCAACATACATACTAAAACCTCATTAGCTTGAAACGAACCCATCATATGCATTCCCGTGAATATTTTGGGATCTTCTCTACGCGTGTCTTGACTTTTATTAATTGGTTCGACAGAAAAAATTGTTATTTTTCGATCTAAACCCAGCCTAACCTAGCTAGTTTCCTTCAAGAGTTATAAGTTTTTTCCTGAGATCTCTGGTATCCACCTGGAATCCCGTCGAAAGTCATCCGAGGCGATGTAATGAGTCGGTCAAATGGTAACATTAGTTTTTGGATTTGCAATTATCTTACAGTTTTTTTTCAAGAATTTTCCACAATACATAATTACATCCCTTACATAGCATCACAGAAGTCTACATTTCGAAAATTTCATTAGATATCAGTTTGCGTTGACGCAACAGAGTCTTGACTTTCGTATGGTGAAAATCCCACATCCCTATTTTGTTCCTATCAAAAGTGATTCAAAAAATAGCCATCGTTTCTCTTCGTTGAAATGGACAATAGCTATTGTTCATAAATAAATTTATTCTAATGAGATGATGCAGCGATAATCGGTCTACGACCTTATAGCAACCGTATTCGTTTTGGCCAATGATAGTCACTGAAGGCGAGTGAATACAATTAATGATCTTATGCACTTCAATGGTATTTTTAAGTCGCTTTGTACAAAGAAAACAATTATAATTATGATTTTTAAGTACCGTAAATAAAACAACAATAGTTGTAATTAAGAAGAATGGCACACGTTTGCGAATTGGTATAGATGATTCTATTTCCTAAATAAAAAGATAAACATATATAATTAATAAAATTATATATGGAAAACAATACATTTGTAACAGGATTATTCGTCTTTAGGCCTTTTTTGAGTGCTTCTTTTTCAAATTTCGGTCGAATAGGTTCAAAATGTTCTTGAAAGTCAATTGAATCCTTTGTAATAATTAAAAACGACATAAGTATTTCATTTAATTCAAATTTATTATCTACCCAATCATATTGTAAGACTGCTTGATGACGTTTCCAAAGTTTCACAAACAATCTTATTAAGTATGCAAAACAAAATTGTATACTAACAAAACACAATTGACTTTTCATCTCTTCATACCTTCCCCATATCGACATAAATATAGCAAAAACAAGTGTTGCTGCATTATCAAATACATAGGAAGCCTAAAATACTCTGAGCATTATAAATAATAACGCGACAATATCTTTTCAATACATTCGAATAAATACAACTGTCGCTTAGTCTCCAAAATGGACATTCTTTATCACATCGTGGACACATATATGTTGTGTTTCCAAAATTTCCACAAATATCAGATCTAAAACGATGATAAAATATTAAAGAATTCGTACTCGAAAGAAAAAAAACGTATACGTTGGCTGATCCGTCGCAACAGTAGCTGCACCATAAATAAAGATAATAATGCCAACGATCGAAGGCAGAATAAGTGTTTGATTATAAAAACCAATAAATGCAAAATAAAATGCAATTTTTTCCCCCATATACGAACGAACTAATAATAAAGGTTGAAATTTTAAAAATTGACGCATTGTTGCCCAATATTTTTTCAGTTTCTATTGGTTACCAAATAAATTATGAGCTCAAATCGAGATTAGTTTATGCTTACTTCTCGATCGCCTAAATCTCTATTATTAGCATCTGTCACATTATTTCGTAACGCCTTGGACTAATCAATAAAGAAAAAAATATAAATAAAATCAATTCAGATATAAAATTTCGTAGTTTACCTCATGTAAAGGAAAGTAAGTATCATATACTCTACGAGCTATTAATCGATCAAGGCCTGAAATATTTTAAAGAATAAAATAATTACTAATATTTTTTTTTAAATTCAATCATAGACAAGAACGTTTAATGTTAAAATTTGAAATTGAAACTTTCAACGGTCGTTTCTTTATCATGGTAAATGCTAATGTAAATCAACAATTTGTCAAGTTGAGTATGGGCTAGTTGAAAAGAACATGGCAATATAGATCCTCGATAACTTATTCTTAATTAGGGCGGGGTAGCCGTCACTTCTTACACCCACGCCATACTTAGGCATATTTTCATCACATGAAGTTGATTCACTTAAACTGGCTCGAAGTAGCGTGACTTGGCTCGCCGAGCTCTGTGAAAGAACGTTCTTCAACACGAACATGTTTCAATCAGCTCGTTCATAGGTATCCGCTGGACAACCGTTTTTAGTCCTGGTCCTGGTTTCGGTTCTGATCTCAGTCCCATTTCTGGTTAAAACTTCGTATAGTTTTTGATTTTCACTCTTTTTTCTCTAAAAATGAGTAACTTTTTACATTTATTTCTGTAATCACCAATAGTAAAATTGTTTTTTTTTCGATATAGTGCTTCACAACAAACATGCGTTTACCAATTTACAGTTGAGCCCGAAAAAGCTTTTCAGCGCAGCCCCGTTGGGACTAAAATGTGGAACTCACATATTTCGGTCAGTTAGATACTGACCAAATAGAAGTTTTATTTTTTCAGTGTAGTAAGATCATATTTTGTTCAAAAATAAGATAATAAAACCTTTTTAACATTTGAAGCTTTTTGAATCTATCAATAGGAAAAATTACTAGAGAGAACGTATAAAAAACTTTTTGTTTAGAACATGTCGGTATGCTGAAGTGTTTAGTGGTTTCACTGAGAAATATTCTGAATGATAATAGTTTAAACAGTATTTAGGATATAGCTATCAATATTGTTGAGAAATTTATATTTTTTCGTATTATCAGGTGAGAAATTGATACATTTTTTCATACAAGAAAATTTGATAAAAGCTTCCCAGTGGATGGAAAAGTAGCGAATTGCAAATACACTAAAGTGGATTCAAGCTCTAGAATAAGGTATCTGTATGAGAAAAAAAAATATTAAAATCTTCATCTGTTTATTGTAGGTGGTAGAAGTAACGAGTGTAATAGTAGCATAAACTAGTTGCTAGCTTCTGTAGCGGTAGCATACACTCGTTGTGAACGTCTTTAATAATAATAAAATATAATACTGTCGTAACTATGGGCTATAATAATAAAAATATGCGCTATTATCGTAACTATGGACTATAATAATAAAAACGACCGATTTTGATGATTAATTAGAGACTAAATGCTAATTATAATGATTTCTAATAAGTGAAACTAGATTTTTATTAGCGATGTGAGTAGTGGTGAACATAGGCAATCCATCTGTATAAAAATCTTATCTAATTAGTGCACCGAAGTGTTAGTTTTTTTATGTTTTATGTCTGTAATGGGGAGGGGGGGGTGGGGTACAAGGGAGCCGCAAAAACCTAACAATTCAACTTACACTCACTATTTTCTTCGAAAATATATGTGAGTTCCACAAGAAAAACCACTACAGCTGTTGAATCACATTTGTCTATATTACATTAACACATATATATGTACAAAGCTAACAATAGCATTGAAAATCTCGATTGGCGCTTAAAAATTCTTAGGCACAACAAAGCAATAAGGAGGGAACCCTAGAGTTTAATATTCTTGAAACAAGTTAATAGCACAATCCTTTCCAGGATTGAAATGTGAAACACGGTGCAACTGTTGTTACTAATCCTATAAAAATTCCATTTGTTTATGTATATCGGGCCGTATTTATTCATTATTGCTTTCGTTACATTAGAGAACGTCCATAAAGAAATATTCCACATACATTCCAGTTACATGTTAGTTATGGATGATGTCCTACAGGTCTCTGGACCTTGTCTGTCAAGATCTGTGCGAAGAAGGGGTACAAATTTCTACCCTATATACTTCAACGCTGCTTTCAGATCGTGTTTCAAAAAATGTGTAGGCGTCGGCTCCGACAGATCCAGGGTACTTCCATTTTTTAGATCTCTATTTAGATTTTCTTAAATCTAGTATAATAAGCACTAAATGTGTGATGGGTTTCCTTGAATATTTATCAGTAGATAATCATTATTTTGACGATAAAGTTGAGAGTAAAGATGTTTAAAAGAGTCTCGTAAAGAAAGAATGCATTGCAAACAATGAAGGTTTGTTACTATATTTTTTTTTCTTTCTGTGTTGGGATCCATATTGACCTTCAGTACATTTGAAGTAAAACAAAATTTTAATTGTGCCGTGTAAGCGAAAGAATATTTCTCACCCTCAACTGATATTTTAATGAATAGAAAATTTTTGCGGAACCCACTAAAAAAATGTTTGGTCCCGTAATTGATTTCGCCGGGAACAGAACCACTTTGCAGTTTCCTGCTCGTACAAAACGCGTTCGTGAAATGAGTTCTTAATTTGTTCTTTAATCGTTCGCCTCGATCGGCGTAGATCATAAACGTGCGCAAAGTTGCGATACACATCGATAGCACTCTCTGTCAAAAACGATGCAGATTCAATCTCCCTCAGTGTGTCAGATGTTGTAATAGTTACTATATAAAATCGAGAATGAAACCTCAAGTCATACCAGGTCGTTGTAAATTCGATTCTAAGGCACGAATTGTATCCAAAGCTAAAGTTGATAACAAAACTTATAGATTAAGTTCTTCTTTTTGAAATTTCAATAACCTTCTGGTCTTGCTATTGATCCCTGTACATGAACATTGCCTTCAATATGATCAAAATGTTCTTTTGATAACAATTCATATGTCAACAGACTTCTTTCACCCGGTGTAAAATAGAAATCTCTTGAGCCACCACGTAATTTATCAAATAAAGTTCGAAATTGCTCGATATCTGGTGAATATACTGCTTTATAATAATCAATATCATCTTGCGATATTGATGAATCGAGAAGAAATTGTTTTTTAATCGAATTCATGAAACGACACCAATATGATTCCCTTAATCTTGAATGATGTGTTTTGTTTTTCTTTATTTCCTATGTGAATACATATAAAAGAAAATTAATAAATTCAGTTTATCATCGTAATTACTTCAAATGGTAATTTCATTCGTGAATTTTCTGCCATTAATAAAAGAGCATCAAATGGTGCATGAACTTTAACATATTCAGTCTGGCCAGTAGATGCTTTCTATTCATTAAGACAAAACGAAAAACAATAGTATTATAGATATTTTTTGTATTACCGCATGTTCAAGAATAAGCCCTTGTTTACTAGTGAGATAGTGCTCAAATTTATATCTTTGTTCAGCTATACTCATTATTGGATGTCCATCATTATTCGGTTGTTGATCATTATCGGTTGTTTTATTAGTGTAAACAAGAACAAAATCAATGGGCAAGGATTTGCGGCTTGGTTTTGATGAATATAAAAGAGAAGGTCTCTGGCAAAGTTCGGGGTTTTCATGTATGCTATATTTTCGAGAGCCATTTGACGACATTTCTAGAAAAATAAAAAGTTATTTCAATTAGTATAGTGCTGATGTATTTGTTTTTGGAATATTTTACAACGTTTATTTCTTTATATGTAACCTGTAAAAAAGGAATTTTCTTCTTCTTTCTTACCACGCTCTTCTGTCGATAGCGACAATCAAAGTACATTTTACATCATACGATCATTTTATATTTTCTCAACATCTGAAATTGTATAAATGACAATAAAACATTTACGTTAACGATCATTCATAACAACAAAAAAGTACGAAAACATTTTTCTATACGCTTTTCATCTAAACATTTTCTCGAGAATATTCGTTATTCATTAGACTTCTGGAAAGAAAAAGATTTTACAATAATTTTTCTTGAGAGTGTGGGTGTTACCACAAGAGCGGTGTCCAGTTCACACTCAATTTTATAGGAAAATTCCTTATGTACTGATCAGAACAAAAATTGGACAAGAAGCTGTTGAATAGATAGACTAGAGAATAACAATTTGTTTTTATTTAGATGAAGGAACATTTCGACGACAAACTAAATATCGCATTCTTGTATTCAAAGACGGTCTTAATGAAGCATTATGCAATAGATATGTATTAATATATTTGGGTGTGGGTGTTGGTAAGGGTGTCTAGATTTGAGAGTAGGCGAGCCACACCCAAGAGAGAGAAAACTAAAAACGACGTTCAATGAAGGAAAAAAATTACCTGCGGACTAATATTTGATCGATGTATACCAACTGAGGCAGATGGCTAGTAAGTGTAGCCAGAAGGAATTGATTGATTTTCGCTAATCTGATATCACGGAGAAAGCAATTTTTCAAAGCAATTTTTATGAGATTGAATTGGGAGGGCTAGCAGAGATGCTTTAACTGTAAATAAAGGTCTTATCGATGTCGCTCATGAATGATCACTGTCTAGAAAGCAGCACTACAGTGTAAAGTTTATTTCAATCTATGTCAACAGTAAAAAAGTCATCAACAAAAACGGATTATATTATAGATTGCGAGTTAAAACCCTTGAAAATCCTAAGCAGTGTATACATATCTCTTCTTACCACACGGGAACAACTGCCTAGAAGACAGTTTATCTTTTGCTTAAACTTCAAGTCTAACCTATCATTGAATAAAAGTCACAAGTGCATTTATGGAGTCCCGTGACTTTGCTCTTGTATTGTAAGCATGCCTGATTATATTACTCTTTTTATCTATAAGTATCGTCGAGACACTAGAGGATGGGTGTGGACGTGGCGTGAATGGAGAAGTCTACACCCACACACCGTAAAGATCGAGAAAAATAAGATGAGAGAATATGATCAATGGTATTGATCGTTGTTTGTCCTTCTGTGGTTTTTCATTAAAGATATGCAACTGCTTCAACCGAGGAAAACTTTGAAGAACTTGTACTCAAACGGACATAAGTCCGTCATCAACAGAGATTGAACATTATCAAACATGCCACCTTGAAAAGATTTATTTAAATAATGAAAAGTTTTGAACTAATATCGAAGTGAATAGATGTGACATTTAAGTTCATTTTCTCTTGCGAAAGTTTCAACATGTCAGCCAACTGGTCCATATTGTTTTCTGCTGAAACCACACTGAATATCTTCATTCGACGAAAAAGCAATTTAAGCATTCTTCTTGTCTACATTTGTGTATATATTAAAAGTAAATTTGTTTAATCGCGGCATATGAATAAGAATATCATCATATAATTCTTGTTACTTATTATTATTGACAGATTTAATATCAAATTTTCAAGATTTATCATTCGCCGCAGTAATTAAATTATCGTATAAAAGTATGTGTGGATACGATATTAAGGAAAGGTGTTTCAATTTGGAAAGATTTTTCTATGAACAAAATCAAATAAAGTATGTTTCATTATCGAAATTAAGTGTTTTTTCTCGAAAGGCAAGAATTGGCAATTGTACTAACTGTGTTATCGAAAGTTCCTGATGTGTATGCAATTATTTTTACACATATAATCAATGTTGATGAACAATTGAAACGCCCATCAAGTAGATAAAGACAATCATCGAAATTTTTCACAGTAATTTTCAATGAAGTCAAAGTTGAAGACTTGTCATTGATTGATGATAACTCAAAAGTACAGCGTGTGGATCGATGAAACAATTGACAAAAACTTAATTTGGCTAATCGTTTACATAAAGATAAAATCAAAGCAAACATAACCGAAAGAGTTTCAGGAGATGCGTCTGTTGGCTTATCCTTCACATCAATTATTAACTTATCTTTAATGATTTCATTATTGTATTAAATAGTTTATACTTGTTAAGCAATTGAAAAGTACTTTTTCTGGAAAATCCAGAAGTGTTAACGAGTAAAGTTGAGGATAATTGATATTATGAAGAACACGCTCCGTTGAATATTGTTCGACAATGAGCTCATTTACCTGATGATAAATTCTAGGTGAGATATTTTTACAAATTCTATCAAGAACTTGATGGTCTATTGAACAGCTACGATCATAAAAGAATTTTATCGTCGTAGAGGTCATATTAAGATTACGAATATACAATGGATCAAATCATCGACGAATATCGACAAATGAGTACAGAACGTCGACCATATTCAGTTTGTTAAAAATAATGAATAAAATTTCATTCGGCAAATCGAGTATATTGAGGTGATTGTTATTCGAAATGTTCACGTATAATTCATTCAGTTCAATTGTTCATTTATATTGATATATTTTTCTTTCTCACTACCGCATCTGAGAGAACAATGAAAGATAAAAACTCATGCCGTAACAATAGGCTATCACAGATAGATGCTGCCATTTTTCTTTCCGCCAAGCATGCTCTTTCGTTCATTGACAGGCCATTCTGTTTACACGATCTGACTTGATATTATATCTGATAGACTGAAAGTAATCTTTCCCGAATCCTACTGTTACATTAAAATATTTTTGAATTCTGACTTAAAATTGAATGCCAACATTTACAATACCATTTGAGGTTCAAGATCTGCCAGACGAATATCTCACTCATCTATTCATATCTAGGTACTATAATATAAAGAGACTTGAAAGTTAAGTAGTCTTCATCTAAATATCACATTTGAAAAGTTAATAATCAATGTATGATCTCTCTTTGTTGATAATTGATCGCCAAGAACAAGTCACTGTTATCACTAACCTAGTTCTAACGTTGGGTGTAGGTGTGGGTCTTCATCTTCTCCGAAACAACACCCACACACCCACCCTAGTTTAAATAGCAACAGAAAAATCGAATAGCCTTGAAAAAACTGTTAACATAATGCCTTTGTGATTAGAAACGTGAGACATTAACCACCTGTTGTTAGTAAACACATAAAAACTCTTTCATTCAATATCCCTTTTCTGTAACCACATAGTGCATCTTTTAATAGTCGCGAACTTTAATAATGAAACTGTTGATATATTTGATGAGATTTCAACGTCTTATAAATGCCAGTCTTTCATATAAGCTGTGTCTCATTGCCTGGGATGCTTCTGGAATCCGTCTCTAGCGATCTGTAGAGAATGGGGTGGAATGCAAATTTCTGCCTTTATATACTTCAACACTCCTTTCAGTTCTTGTTTCACAAAACTACACAAGAATGAAAGACTAGATAGAATTGAGCCTATCCAAGCGTATCCTATTCCAAACTTGCATACATAGATATGGAACCAACAGCTAAAATCAAATGATATATAATCTTTTGCTGAAATTATTATTCTCACGCAATTACTATTAAATGATGATGTGTGTGACTGAAACGTAAGCACGCAGCTCACAGCTTGTCTTACTGGAATGCTGGCTTAATCAAAATAGAATTTACTTTTGCTTTTGTTTTCTTGTAAGCTATTAAAATGTCTGTCGTATGCAACCCAAATAAAAAAGGAGACTGACGATACATTTTTTACTTTTTTGTACATGACGAACTAAAGAGAATTCATTGAAAGAAACGGCAAAAAAACAAAACAATTTATGAAATATGAAATTCAAAGTAACAGTACTTCAATCATTATGCAAATGAAAAACAAGTATCAGATGGAAAGAAAAATAATGCAATAGTATATTGTTCTTTTGTTTTACTCTCTTATTTACTGTTCGCTGCCATATTTTCGATAGCAACGACGCGCGGCTTGTCTAAAAGTGTCAACAACAAAAAAACAGCAGTAATCTAGCATTTAGTCATTCTTACTAGTAGCAGCCATCACAGTTTCAAATAGGGTACCACTGACAAAGGCTTTCTTCCCGAAGATTTTTCCTTCTTTTTTTATTATAGATAATGTACCATGCACAACTAGTAGCAAAAAATGTTGGTCCCTAAGATGTCATCACAAATACGTCGCTATGAAGAAATCTATTTACGATTCGATAGAAAATTTTCTTCTCCTTCAAATCACATACGATTTATTTGTACAGAACACTCTCAAGTAGAAAGGTATGAAAAGAAATAGAGGCATCCGTAAAATTGCTTTGTAGGTTTTGTATAATTCATAATAATAATAAATAGTAGGAGTGTAATGGTGACGGTGACTCACCGGTTCACCACTTACTGGTAGCACCGGCCCCCCCGTTCACCTGCCCAGCGGCCTGCGGTTCACCGT
Organism: Rotaria socialis; assembly: GCA_905331475.1. Lineage (NCBI taxonomy): Eukaryota > Metazoa > Rotifera > Eurotatoria > Philodinida > Philodinidae > Rotaria > Rotaria socialis. The sequence goes on along the minus strand of CAJNYU010000655.1, from coordinate 72,127 downwards.
ATCCACTGGCTACCAGGTTATACGACTGAGCTTCAGTTTTAAACCTCCTTCGTCGAATTTCTCCAAATTCATAAATTACTTCTATTCGCTCCTAATTGACAACAAGGTATAAACCCGAAAGCATGCGACAATCCACATCTTCCTACCCCTACATCTTCTATATTTCCACTACAATACATCAGAACATAAGACATACTTTTGTCAATAACAAGAAGATTGCGCCTCCACTAATGCTGGCAACAAGCCGAGCACCCTTTACAAGCCGCAGGTCTGACTTACTATTCCGTTTTATCAGACGTGATAACAGTTGTGGATGTCATCCACTTCCTTCCATATTCACTCTGATTTATGTAAAACTAGCATCATCAACTAATTGAGACATAACAAGGCCGCTCAAAACCTACAGTTTTCTTTCTGAACAGCCCATCATCATTTCACGCTAAAAATCAAACATACAGAGATAAATCTAGTAAAAAAATGGCTTCTTTCACTAGAAGTTCGAATCCTTGACCTATTTCACGTCATTTTAATTATTTTTAATGTTACCAATCGATAGAGCTTGAAAATTAAACTTATGGTCCGAATTTCACGTTGCAGTAATAGTGACTTCATAAACCATCATAGGGAGTAAATTCTATTTGCTAAAGAAAATATGAAATTTTGCTTAGAAATCACTATTTTGGTTCCAAATACTATAGTGTAGGATTGTAAAAAGTTCAGATTCGTATAGAGCGCAAAATTATGAATTCGAAAATGCGTTGCCCATTGAATTTGAGCGAATTAGAATATTAGAAGAGCCAAAATAATGACGAATGAGTTCAAAGAGTGATTAGAAATATTTCAAGAATGAATGTAGTTTTAGAGGTCTGATGATAATATCGGCACCACTAAATCTTCAAGCTTTTATGATTTCAGCTGATCAACAAAAAAAAATTGTACTCAGGATACCTGAGAGGTACCACAGGCACGAAAAGTGTGAATGCAGCTTTTCGAGGAATAGACCAGATAAAAATGATCAGAATCAATTATGCATTCGATGGCATACAAACGCTCTCGCTCATGAGCGTGAGCTGCACACCCCTATTTCAAAGTACTTGGTCGTACTTTTTAAGATACTTGATGGTAGTTTAAAGGAGCTAGATTATACTTTAATGATACTTGAAACTGCATTGTGATAGTTTTAGTGTACTGGTAGCTACTTTTCCACTTTCATTTACTTTTGTACTTCAAGTACGCGATTTCCCCCTTGTTTTTTATCAAAAAATACCAGTATGCACCTTTTTTCGAAACAAAGCAAGCAATAGGAAACAGTGTTTTCTTCGAAAGTAGAAAGTTTTAAGCTTATAAAATATATTAGTTCATGATAACTTGCCAGACATTGGTAGTCCGTGTAGTATGAATTCATGTTAGAAGAACTGATGAGATATACTGAGCCCGAGCTTGTAAAGCAGTTTCAAAGACCATATAATTACGAAAACAGTGGATAGGATTTTCCACATGAAATAAAGAGTGATTCTCTTTTTTTCCTCAGGACGAACGTAACTTTCGCAATAACTAAGCACGCTCTCTTACGAAAATACAACCAGCAATTTTTTGCCAATCATTTTCAAGAGTTCCCACTATAGTGCTGAATCGCTCAAACTCGAAGACAAATAAATAATATGTCATATCTTTATTGCTCCGCGCCCTTTACGCAGAGAAGAACAATTGGACTGCTTTTCAACTAATGTTAAAAATATTTGTCGAACATTTTTTAACGGTGCATTCATTTCAAAATAATTGATGTTCAATTAGTCCTTACCATACACAACACTTATGAAAACACAGGGTACAAATATTGGAAATACTTCAAAATCCGATGACTTTTGCAAGAGTTCCAAGGAATCCTTTAACATCAATTTGCTGATTTTAAAGTGATCTAGATCGACATTTCGCAGAGCTTTTTATACTGTCGAGGTGATCAAGTTCGAAATCAACTTTGGTAGTCGATACAAAAGAAAGAGTATCCGAGAAACCACATGTTTATAAGCTCATAAAGAGGGGCAATTGTATAGCATGCATGATACTTCTTCGTGCCCATTTGTATTTGGGTAACAGTCTCTTCGTAATCAGTATTTATACTACTAGTGGTGACTCCTCGAAAAAGCATTGTTCTAACGAGTATAATACTTAGTTTTAGCGCTTCTAATTTTCATATGGAACATTAAACGGGAACTTTTAATCATCTAGATTATAAATAAGCATTGTTCTGACGAAACTATTGAACTTATGGCGTCTAGCAAGCTCAAAAAATCGAGCAACACAATCTCAGAAGAAAATCAAAAACGATTGTTGAGTCGATACGATAACAATGACGTACTCAAACACGCACAATTAGCGATGGATAGTTTTGGAGACAAGAAAAAGAAGTTACGGCAGCGAATGTACGTGCAACCTATCGGTCAAATATCTAATTTTGAGGAACTTAAGCATTTCAAATCATATAACAATGAAATTGTTGAACAATACCTTGAACAGGCGCTACTCTATGAGAATGAGGCGTCATTGCGTGAGAAACGTGACGAGTATGCTATTATTGAAGATGACTTTGGACCACTATTAGAAAAAAAGTTAAAGGATGGTGCACCTCTATCGTTTGAAAATCTTCGGAAAGCCTGTCAAAAATTGGATGAAAATAGCGATGTGCATTATCAAAAGAGTAACCAAACATACGGGTATTTCGTAGAACGAGGAATTTCAGAAGAGAATGCAAGATCCTACGCTATGGCCATCGCATTTTATTCGGGTGGATACAGTGCGCTGGTGAGCACATCAGCAAACTACGTTGTTCGAATGGAAAGAAAGGTAGCTGAAATGTATACAGATGATGAAAAGCTCAATAGTCATGCGGTGATGCTTATGCATTACCTAATTAAAGGACTCTCTCATATTGACTTCTACTGGGGTGTTGTGACGCGATACGTCGACCTGGACGAAGATGACCAGAAAGATTATAAACCTGGCGAAATCCTGACTTGGCTCCAGTTCAGTAGCGCAGACAAAGGTGGGCAGGATATGATCCATTTTAAGGAACGAAATACAATTTTCAAAATAGCCTCGCTCACTGGTCGAGCTATACAATACTTTTCCAATTGTGGTGACCAAGAAGATGAGGTTCTTTTTCTTCCACATTCATGTTTTCTTGTATGCCAAGTAATAGAGAGCAAACCTCAAAGGCAAATATTTCTGCGACAGGTAGGCCATACGTTTACATACAGTTAACTAGTTAAAAATACACATTTTGATCTTGCAGATTGAGTTGGGTTTAAGTAAATACGTTATCTTGTGGGTTGACGACAATATTTTTGATGAAGATTGGGGAAATAAACGACTCATGGAAAGGGCAACCACTCAAGGAGCTCGTGTTAATGTTCATTTCATTCCAAAATCAAACACAGATTCAGCACTATCGTTTCTTCGTTCCGAGTTTGGACAGCGTATGAAGGAAAAGGAGTCATTTCGTATTGTGACTGATATGAAGCGGACAAATGAGAACGATCCTAGTACGGCGGGTGCCCGACTACTATTGGAAGTGCGCAAACTGGGTTTTCGTCAGTCCTGCTTAATATTTACGGGTCATGAAGGGTCAGCATACGACAAGCTGAATAAGATGTTCGGCACTGATCGACCTCAAGGCATTAAGGTAACTCAATATGAATCCGAACTGGAAAAGTTTGTCCTTTTCAAACGCTCTTGAACTACATACCAATTATAGACCCATATGTTTTATCGAGAATGTATTGCACACAAATGAAAAGCTTTGGATGAGGGCGTGGGTGAGGATGTCAGTATATTGAAACATCGTTTTAATAATCCGTCAATCAACAAATTTTCTCAAAAGATGCTTCGAAAGAATAAATCATGGCAATCCTTTGCAGTGGTTAAAGAAATTTGTTTTTCTGGGATTTACTTAGGGGCATCCAAAAAGTAGTGGCAACGAGATTTTAGTAATGCTCTTTCTTTCTATACCATTTGATCTTACTGCAGTTACCATTCATAACGATAAAATGCTCATAAAACTGATTCGCTGGACAAGTGTCTCGGTTACCGACAGTTATATTGTTTCCAATATGCATCCGTTTTTGATCTTCTCTTTGTTTTTCTTCTTTTTTTCTTGCCTCTTCTCAAACTCTATCGTTTATTATATGCATACCGAGATTCATGGCTCATTTATGTACATGTGCCGTATACTATTCTACTCTATCGAAAGAGAGCGAAGTACAGTTAAGTCGAACTGTAACATCATTCATTTTTGTTTTCGATGGATAAAGAAAGTTTTCGTTTCTACATTGAAGTAAAAACTATTTACGACGAGCTACGTACTGTTTTTGGTGATGAAGCCCCTTTTCATCGAATAGCTATAAGATGGGCTGTATGGTTTCGTGAAGGTTGAGAAGAATTCGAAGATCAAGAACGCTCTGAAAGACCTGTAACTGAGAGTACACTCGAAAATATCGAAGAAATTTGGGGTATTGTTAGGGATGATCCTCATGTTACAAGCGCAGAATTGCAGAAGCATACTGGTCTCAGTTACGGTGCTGTTTAGATGATGGGACCTGGGTCTGTCTGGATGTGAGTGTCTCCTGTTTATGGACACTTACTCACCACCCACCCCACACTCTGCTCACAAATAGGTCTCGAAGTGTGTGATTATGCCTTTCGTTTCAATCATCATTCTTGTTATTTGTGTCATGCTACTAATCTTTTATGTATCACAATGTGAAATAGATATTAATTCTGAATATTTTTGAGTAAACTTATATGTGAAAGTGATACACAAAATATGAGAATGCCTGTACATTCGGTTGGATCTAATTCAATCATAGAATTGATTTTAATTTGATTCTATGTATGTATTCTTATTGTACTGCATGAGGTTTCTATGATATAAATTTCCTAAAAACAGCAATTTACCATCACATTCCTATTTCACATAGTCTCATAGTAGAAGTATCACCACGTTTGTCACTTTCGAAGCTCATCGCGTCTAGGCTTCGATCAATTGAATAGTTTGTGTTCTTATGTGACCAAGTTCTAAATAGATGGCCAAATATTATATTTATGCAAAGACCCAATCCAATTTTTAGTGTCTTCTTATAATAAAACCAAAACGTACCGTGTGACTACTGGTTCAGAAACCACATGAGTTTGTCCATGATTGACACATTTTTCTTCATGAATACTATTGAATTGTAATTCTTTGTCATACTCTTCAATACTCAAATCAGCTGTCGAATTGTTCAGCATAATATTGTCTTCATTGAAAAACCATTTGCAAGAATAAGTACCCAAACTATCAGTGATAAGACGTAGTTCAAGCCGATCATCCTTTGGTACAATTTTATTTTGAAGGTAAGTCAACCACAATTTTTACCTTTCTAGCTATGAACAAAAGGCGAAATTTTTCACTATGATGATCGAATCACTGCAGTTGTAAAGAATCATAATCTCTCTCTCTCTTTCTATGTGTGTCAATCTCAATGCTCATTTTTCATAAAAAAACAAGAGTCTTCAAATAAATATTCGACAATAAATTATACCTTGTTGAATGGGAGGAATAACAAAATTGATGGCCATGATAAGTTTCATCGTGTTGGAAACCGGAGAAGTGCCAACAATCCTTTGAGATAATTTGTTAATGGAACGATCCATTCGAATAATATCTGTACTTCAATAATCGGCGCAACAAATTCCACTGATGATAGACCTAAGCCAGACACTAGTCGGAGACCAATTTGGAGTGACTAGACAACAAATAATTTCTATATTTACTTGGTTAACGTGTTCTAATTGTTGTCGACAGGCATCTCAAATCTCATATTGTGGGGTTAGAAAGCAACAGGCAATCGATGCATTTGTAATGTCACATGTCTTTCTATATGATTGATGTAATTATATTTCATGAAAAAGAGATCAGTTTATTCTATTTCAATTCACAAAACTACTTTACTCACTTTTCTAAAGTATACTCATTCATCGAGACATGAATACCTAATGCAATTAGTTCATGACACACCCGTGTGATCAAATTCTTAATGTCTGATTGATGCAAGAGTATAACATGAACAATCTAAATGGCTTCTAAGTTCTTTAGAGAAACATGCGGGCACGCCTTAAAATAGTAAAACAGAATCCATTTTATTATTCAATACCTTTGCTCGTATAAATTGCGAAAAGAAATAAAAAGAAAGTATTTATGAAGAATTAAATATATCTCTTTTAAAATGTCTTGTCATATAGATCAGGACAATAAGTTTTATTTCATTCTCTAGGGCTCACCTATTTGATTTGTGGATTAAACTGGCAGATGAAGTATTTGAACTGAGTAATCGAACTGCTTGTTTATATTTTCATGTTGTTGCAAGATGTCCGCATCTCTTCAGAACATTCTTCTTTGAATTCTCGGTCAGTTGCTCATCTATGAGTCGGAATTTGAAGTTCAAATATCACTGCATGAATACACACTACTAATTCAAAATTATATGTTCTAATAGTAGCGAAAGCGATCCTGTGAAAAGCAAATGTGTTGAATCAATGCCAGTTTCTTTAATTATGTTACATGTTCTTGATTTGTCGTCAGTCGTTATTGTAAATTGGAACTTAATCGAAAGGTTGCTAACTAAGTAGATGGACATTACATTTTAGCATTCATCAAAATATACTAGGGCTCGTTCAACGGTTTATCAAAAAGTAACAAGCCTCATCAATGGTATTTACTCCTTTTATACATACTTCACACCAAGTTAATGACATTAAAAATCGGACTATAATCTGCCTATAGGATTATGCTATTCAAACAAGTTCAAAACTCTTTTTCTAATCATAATATCGATTATTCTGGTAGAAAATATCATTCGCAGTCGTTTTATCCTTAGCGGATAGCATCAGTCAATAGAAGAGTATCTAACGACCAGATAAAATTGAATCACATGCATGAAGATCTTCAGATCGTGAAGTTTTAAAACCGCACAACAATCCTTGACGGCAATTATGATCGCATTGAGTTCCATTTTGATATGACTTTGTATAATGTGTGTATGCCAAACTCATGAGTGGACCATCTATGTCAGTTTGCATTCTTTCAATCAGATCACCCCAATCTTCGGGAAACAAATTCTTCATTTGATATGAATCTCGAGCGTTATATTCATCAACAAAAATGGTTGTATTATACATATTTGCTGCAGTTAAATTCATAATCACTGTGCGATGATCGAGTACCCAATATGAACTACCTGGATAGTCACCATCCATTGAAAATATACGATAGCCTGGATTTAAGAATGATTCGGTTGTAAGTGATGGTCCTATGTACATCTATAATCGATTTGAGTGTAATATTATCAAAAGGATGTATGTCGTACCATTGAGACAGGACGTTTTGTATCGACTTCATCGTAAACTACAGCGAATTCATCGTTGTGTCTATGACCATAGAACTGTCCGGCGATTGTATTTTCGTATCTAACGCAGTAGGAAAAGGTTTCTCCTGATAAGAGAATAACGAGTAATTTTAAACATTTTACCGATTGATAATTTTGTGAAAATTCCAACTAAATGCGGTCAAACAATCTTGTGGTGGATGATGCCCAATCAAATGTACTTTTTCTCCTTGATCTTCAGCATATTGTAACCATTGAATCAGCTAGAATTTTGTTTTCAAAGAGTTTCGTATTTGCCCCAAAAAAACTCACCCATTGGAGTTGGCCAAGTGGATCAGTCGAATTAATATATAACCAATAGTTTTCCTTTGGACAATAGTTCATATTGAGTGATATCAATCGAAAACCAGAGCGTATGATTGTCGTGTAGAAAGCTCCACGTAGAATACTGTCACGTGTATCATTCGGTAAGCCTAGTTTTATCCAACTGTCCGCCAATACCTCATATAACCATGAGATATTATCCGATCGAATGCTCGGTGTTGGGTAGAGATTACAAGGTGCTTTTTAGCATAGAAGAAAGGATTGGAATGTCAATAAGAGAAAGAATCAGAAATTATACCTGCTTCATGGTTGCCAACAGCCGAGTAGAATATCTTATTAGGGAAAAGATCGACTAACCACTGATTGATAGTATTGATTGAATAGATTTGATCTTCCCGAGACTGATTCCACACATCGTGTGGTGGCAGATCACCGGTATAGTACACAAAATCTATCTGACAAACATAGAAAAGTTGCCTGATGCAAAGAAAAACTTCATCTAAATTTTATTTGGTAACCTTTTCTATATCCGCGATATGTTGTAATATAGCTTTGGCTGTCCATTGTGGTAGATCACAATGGCCATAATCACCCCTACATGATAAACCCTAGATAAATGTGAACCGTTTCCTTCTAGATCATAAAAACTTACCAAAACCCAGCACTTCTATTACCAGAAGCTATGAAATTACAGAATTGAATCAGTTTCTATGGCTATCTATACAGAGAAAACACTGACCAGGCTGGCCCCCTCGACAGCACAATGGCGCTGAACAATCTACGATCGATCCTGGCTTATAGCCAAAATCGACGTGAATATCCGAAAGATGAAGAACATTTAGTTTGGGTGATTCGGGCTAGAATGAAGCGAAACGAGATCGAAATATTTATACTTTATTTTCTTTCTGTAAGGGGCACTCACTGCAGGTGGTTGTGGTGGTCGAGGAGGTGGTTTGGGCTTATCAGGAAATGTAACATTCCAGCTGAATACAGGAAAATCCGATTGTTTCTCACAGCCAAAAGTAATTGCACATAGTTGTTGGTCAGTAAGATGTGCTTTAGTAAGCACTTCGACTACTACATGCTATCAGAGTATGAGAAGTGAAGTTTTTAATAAATAATTACTAAAATAAAAGTATCATCTAACTTTGTATTCATGAATAGCACCGAGACAAATATCTTTAACGAAAAGTTTGAAGTCTACGCAAAAGTCGGTGAGTAGCGTTTCTAATTCATCCATCTCACCGATTTCGATAAGCAAGCGAGCCTATACAATACACATACATTCACAAGACAAAGTCATATCGAAAGTACAAATCAACTCACTAGAGGTACTGCCATATGGCATAGCTCACAAACAGGTAATTCTATTTGACTCCTTTGTGACCATTGTAGAGCGTCAAGACTTATAAGACCACCCACCATTTGCTCCACAGTTTCTTGTCGAATTGGGTGGGCATCGATAAGTATTATGAACGTGACACAGTGGTAGAACAAAATATAAAGGAGTGTTGTTGGTGAAGACATTGCGAGAATGCCTATAATAAGTCGCACAAGACATTGTAAGATATATAATGAAATTTATCTTATCTTGCTCTGTAAATCATAATATATACTTTTTCTTCAACATATAAGAGTAAGTTTGGATTTTTATCTTATTAATGTTTTCTTACTAAGCTCTTCTATCCTAAATTTGGCATCTGTAACAGTTGCTGTAACAAAATACCATTATCTACAAAAAGAACTATGTGCAGTGTTCGATAAAAATAAGTAGCAAAACTCACCTGTGGCCACGTGCTCCCAAGTGATATTACATAACCATAACATCAGCCATAGCAACACATTGTCTACTTCACTATCAATAGAGATTCTCTACCACATCTTTGATTGTGTTGATACATAATTTATTCTTATTTCACTGCGGCATCTATGCAGGTGGTTGTATGCTACTATCACTTCTTATAATCGATACGAACTCAATATTGACTTTCAATAACATTAAATACAACAAATTAAAACTCAGCCTCTGATCTCACTGTTCGTTGAATTATGTGAAAATCTGAATTCCTGATCATTACCGAAAAATTCAAAGTTCGAAGTTTACATTTGAAAGATGTTGATTGTAGAATTGAACAAATATCTTGGCCATTTCATTGCAAACTGCGATGTATTACATTATGAATCTGCACTTATACGCAATACCAAACGATCTTGGGTAGTTTGCCATATTTACAAATATTTCTAATGAGACATTGTAGCATCAGTAATCAGTGAAAATGAAATTACTAACATCGTATTCTCGATTTGGTTTCTTTGACTATTGGTGATGGCAATCTTTCATTAAACAATATCGAATTGTCTATCTCGCGGGCACCTTTACTTGTGCAATTGAGCTTGCAATTTCGTATGGACGTATATGACTCAATTTTTGATGGTTCTTGGTGGGAATATTTCGTTCAAAATAATCTACTGCAACTGAAATAATCATTAATTCATTTCGAAAATCATACTGGCTGAAAAGCGTAGATTATACCATCCGCCTGTCACTATGATTCATGCTGACGACTCACCTCAATGGATTGCTTAATCAGTCTCACCGTCTGTTCCAATCAGATGGAAAGCACTGCCAATGAATGTTACCTGTCCTGCGACATTGAATAAGATAACTGAAGAATTCAATTCCCCCAAAAGCAGAGATATACTCTCAGGAAAGCACCGCTTCTCAGCTCTTGAGGGTGAGGGCGTGGATCATCAACCATACGCTCACCCTCACACCGTGAAAATTCAAATCATTTAGCTTTTCTTTTAATTCATATAATACCTTGAGTCGGTAGAATCGAAATGCACCCTCAATTATAAGAATTTCGTATTAAGAAACTAAACAAAAAAGTTCTTCAAAATAAAAGTATTGTATTGGTCGTATTGAATTATTTAACAGTTATAGTTTAGTTCTCCGATCTCGATTCTGGTTCCAAGAAATTTTAAAATGCCGGTTCCAGTTTGACTTGTGATTTCATGCTTTTTTCGCCACTCCCAATATCTTCTAACGAATAAAACGCATACTGAAAAATAAACATTGAACAAACTCGTTTGTTAATGATAATTCTATCATTGACGACGTCAGATATGGCAATAGTTGAACATATATATATAGAAGATTATATTCAAAATATTAATCATTTATATTCAACTTGAACGACTCCACTGTTCATATTCTTAGTTTATCCGATGAGATATTGCTTGTTATTTACAATAAATTGGATAACATGGATATATTATATGCACTCATAGATGTCAATCGCAAACTCGATAGATTAGCTCCGGATATAAATTTTACATAATCTGTTGATTTAATAATAATATTATCAAACGAAAGTAATGATTCAAGGAATAAATCAATAGCCGATCGATTTTGTTTTGACATATTACCTCAAATTCAACACAACATTGAATCTCTTACTCTTGATTCATTATTAATAGATCACGTTTTCCGTATTGGAGATTATTCTAAATTCCATAAGCTTACTTTTCTTTATCTTCGATTTGAAATGGCGTCTCGTATATTCAATGGTATCTCATATTATTTTTCACTCTTCAAAATAAATAAATCTAAGTCGATTAACTCATATTCTATATTTAGACAAGTCATCATTTATTCATATCTTTCAAAATCCATTTTCGCATTTTACTGTGATCATACACGATGACAGCAAACGTGGACATTTAAAAGAATTATGGACAAATGTTTTCACCAACATTTTAATTATATTTACAAATTTGATTTATCTCAATTTTCATTCACAAGATATTTGCCGGTATATATCAAAACCTTTTCTTAGTTTACCATCAACAACATGTTATTCATCAAATATTGTTCATTTGAATATTGGAGTCTAAAGTTTTGATGATTGTCTTTGTTTACTTGATGGACATCTTACTCAATCACATGCGTTTATTGTCAAGGTTGAACACATTCATGATACATCAATGACTATAAAAAAAAGATGGTAAAATATTAAACAATCTATTGTTGAATAAGTTCTCAAATATGTAACGATATCTAATGCTTTTATCTACCTCCTTGTTTGAGTATTCAACATAACATGACTTAACATTTATGTTAATTTTGTTTTTAGAAAACAGTATCTAATCTAAAATATTTCTCATCGACTTCATTTCATCGAACAAATGAATATGATAATCAAATTTTACCATTATTACATCAAATGTTACAATTAGAAGAACTAACATTATCCCTCATTGTAGGTGATCAAACTTCATTCATTGATGGTACTCATTTGGTTAATAATATTCTTAATAGAATGTCATATCTATAAACATTTATCTTCAATATTATCATTGAATATGTATGAGTGAACGAAGAACTTTTACCAACACTTGATGATATTAAACGACCGCTCATTCAAAGAGGATTTAATATTAACTGTTATACTGACTATAATGAATTTTATCAAGGTCAATGTCATATTTATTCGCTTCCATATACTGTACACTGTATGCATATACATTCTAGTCTATTTTATGGCGGTTTATTCAGAACTGTTCGTTCTCTCTATGTACAAGATTGCGTTCGTCCATTTGAAGATGATTTCTTTGTTCGAATTGCGCAAGCTTTTCCATTACTAAATAAATTAACAATATTTAATAAACATAAACAAGCCAAGTTAAAACAGCAACAAAATAAACATGAATCAACATCTTCAATTATTGAGTTTTCTCATCTAATGATACTCAATGTCGCTATGTCTTGTATCAATTATGCAAAATAATTTATTTTCGACTATAATACGCGTCTACCTCGTCTTAATAGATTACATATTAAATATAAAGACTTAGTGATCGTAACAGAGAATTTCACAAACAATGATGCTAGTGCTATTTGCTCAAAATTACAACATATTATTTTTGATTCAACACCAACGATATATCAAGAGAACTTCTAAGTTTATTTTCTTTTGTTGTAAATAAAATAGTGTTGCTCCATGTTTGAATTAATGACACCTTAATTTTCCATGGCTAAAAAATCGAGTTTCTGACGTGTTTTAACTTTGCATAGAATACATTTGTGATATCGCTAATAATTTAAATTGCAGAGGGGATGTAAAGGTTCTATGGTGCGGGTGTTATTTCAGTGAAGATGAAGACCCCCAACCCACACCCAGACTTTTAGCATGGTGGAGAAACACGGTTGGCATCACTTCAAAGCGTATTCTGCTTCAATTCCACTTTCGACTTTGTCTAGCACTAAGCTTTAACTGATTCTACTATTTTTTCCTCAGTTTTCATTTCTCTCTTTAACCCCTGATTGCCTTCTCTTATTCATAATGAACCCTAGCGAAATTATGTCTCTGACATCTATCTTCAAAATCGGCTTTCACTGAATATTTTCTCTAAAATAACTGATAGCCAACAGAGAGGAATCAGAAATGAATCTTGGTTGAAGATTTTCTATAAAAAGAATGCAACTTTAGCTAGCTGTATCCGTTAAACTGAAGTAGACTTGATTGGACTCGTTTTTTCAAACACGTGATCGTAATCTTGATGCTAGCTCTTGATCCTGCAACCTTTTTTCATCGTTTGCAATGCATTAGAGGCATTATTATGCATGAAAAATAATGAATATGAATGTGTTACAGATATTATTAACAAATAGCGCATTATAATGTTCAGAAAAGGTCAATTGATGCAGCATAATGTCATTCTTCTTCATTCTTTTATATTATTCTGCGATATAGGAATTGCTTCGCATTGGACCTTCTCGGTCGACTCCAGATACTACTCAATGTTTTTCAAAAGAAAAAAGAAACGAAAAAAAGAATGTCTATCGTCGTCCATAGTAGGGATTGCTATTGCAATGCCCGTGCCGATTGGGTTTATCGGATAATCTGTAGCCATGATCGTGTGTCTTCGACGCAATCTTGCGTTGGATTTCTCGAAATTTTTCTGTGCCCAACACTTTCTCTAAGAGAGTTACATCGATGAATAATGATGGTTGCCAAGCATATTTGCCAAGCTCTCCGGTGTATACTTGAGAATATCCGATTTCATTTGTTAACAAGACTAGCAGTTTCTCTCGATTGAGAAAAGCTTCGCCCGATGTGTTACTTAGATCAGATTCTGGTGTTGTGGCAAGTTTCTGGAGAATTTCTTTGAAGATTGGACCAAATCGTTTCGGACAATACTTTCTCAAAAGACCGCCAAAACCTTCGAGCGTCTTCGCCGTGAGTAGTTTGTAAGTGACCACTCGAATCCCTTCGGGAGTGATGCCGAAGGTCACCGAATGATCTCTATTCCCTTGGATACTGTCGTCGATCAACGTCATGATCGTCGACTTGGTTGCCCGTTCAGGAACTTCTTTTTCGTAGAAGAGAATCAAAAGCAACTCTTTTCGTAGATCATCGTAATCGAGATTGTTCTCGAGATAATTCTCATCCAATTGACAGTACTTCAAAATATTTTTAATCTCCAGAGGAACAGCGAGACTCAATTGTGGATCGATCGATTGAAGAAAAGATTTGAGATATTCGACATCGAGTTCTTGTTGAATTAATTTTCTGCCTTCGCCTGTCTTTGTCTCAGGAATCAATTCAATCGGCTGACATTTTTCATCATGGAAATAATCAATGAAACTCTTCTCGACAAAATCAGGATCGGCTTGACTGATATCGATGAGCTCTTTGTCTTTGTTACTGGCCACTGTCTTGACAATTTGATTTTCATCTCCATACAACAAGCGTTTGATGATCGTCATCCTATCCCCGGGGAGTTTTTGACGCAATCGGCTGTAAAGATGACCGTAGTAGATGGGCAGCAAGGCTGGTTTCAGATGCTTCTTTAGATAAGCAATGATCAGCGGAATGGAGAGATCGTAGGTACTACTCTGCCGCCCATGAATACTCTGAAGATAATTCTCGTAGGTGTTTTCTCCATACGCAGTTTTAAACCCAATCGATTCTGTGATGATAAAATGACAGACTTTCTCAAATTCACTGATGATCTGTTGGTTTTTCGTTGTGCCCGTGCGTAACATGATGATATCGTAGAGTAACTTCAGTAGACCAATTTCTTGTTGTTTTTCGTAGCCATAGGAATCCAAGGTGAACATATAACCCAACCAGATACCTTCTAAGATTCGAATACGTTTCATGTGTTCATAATTGATGTACAAAGGAATGACCGCGTTGATCTTCTCGTGCAGTTGACCAACGACACAGAAGGTATCGTTGATGCCGGAGAATTGTCCGTAGGTTGCGCCTCCTTCAGTATTTAAGTTTTTCTGTTGATGCGCATTTCTCGCGAAGTTCATCGCTGTGATGAACGAATCGTAAGAGATCAACGTGTTGGAAACACTAATCAATTTCAGACCTTTTGTCGGAGAAGTAATCGCTTCCTCGTTACGTTCGATGAGAATACCCAAACACATGATATTATCCGAGGTCTTTCTCATCATTTCATAGATATCGTCGTTGGAATAAGTACATACCCAGTCAGATTTCTGTTCTTTGATTCGATTCCACCCATCTTGATCGATCGATTGGCGATATCCGTCGAGAATGCCGCTGATGTCCGTCTTGCGAAAGTAATCGACATTCTTACTGATGCGTAAGTCGAGCTTCTTTCGTCGCTGAACATTGGCGAAGGTGGCATCGTGCCTCAAGGCGTTCAATTTCAATTGCACTTGTTCTGGAACTTGGCCCATTTTCATCTGAGTGAAAAGGTTTGTGTATTCCATCATTCGATCGTCAATCTCCTTTTTGATCTGTTCCAATTCCAGTTTCTCCATCAGTTCTGTTCCTGGCAACCAAACAATCGAACCCAAAAAGGAACGAATGGCTTGAACCGATTCTTCATTGTCGGGAGAGACGAGATTCAACGCACGAATGACATGGATTGGTCGAACGTTGGCCATCTGTTCGAGAGGGAGTTTTGTTTCACTGTCGCTCGATTTCAGAGTGATTTCTGTCAGTGAAGAAGTGTCGATCTTCATGCCGTTGATGAGAAAACCGACGGTGTCTTCGTTGCTGCTCGACGAGAACGTCTGTCCATTGAGAACGATGGTGAATTCTCTCGATGACATGGCATAGTCGAACATATCGTTGAAGTTATTTTGTAATTCCACAGATTTCGTGGAATAACGAAAGAGACCTTCTCTCGTTCCGAATTTTCGTACTTGTTCGAGAAAATTGCTATTCACATCGCCGAATCCAATCACATGAAAGGTCACTGTCACTGATTTTGGTAATGCACTGATCGTCAATTTCATTCGTTGAATGGCTTGCTTGAATACTTCTTGAGAATCACCATCCTGTCCATCGGTCATGAAGATGAATGTCACTGATTTTTGATTCTTCATCAAATACGTTTGAATGGCACTGAAAATCGAACTGAAACTTGTTCCACCACTAGCCGTCAAATCTTTTTTCTCCACTGATTTTATTGTTTGACTGATGTTCACTGTCGTGTTGTAAGTGAACAAACCATACTCCCTCTGTGTTCGTTGGTAAATATCACGTAAGACTTGACAGACATTACGAATTGGAGCACCATCCATCGAGCCAGAAACATCGACACAACAGATGATGTTGTTACCAGCTGATGCGTCGACTTTCGGGACTTTTACCTCGATGAAATGCGACTCACCACCGATTTGAAACGGAGTTTTGAAATAGCTCGCCATCGTTTATTTTCACTTAGAAATGAATGAAAAAAGAAATGAGAGCTTTGCCGTTTTAAACCGCCTGATGAGGTGTAAATGTTGATTTGCGGATGAGTGATGCAATATCATTTGGCACACACTTTCCTTATCTAGGATCCTGTCACATGTGTTTCACCTTATCATCTGGATTGCATTCCGAAGGGAAAAGGCATGGGTATTCGTAATTTCTTTATGGCGTTTCTCATTTATTGAAGAGTAGCCCATAAAAAACCGTTCTAGCTCAACTTTCAGGGTGTGGGTGTGGATGTTCACCTTCACTGAAATAACACCCTCACACCCACCTACACCCTACAAATTAGATGATAAAACGAACGATGGCAATACCAAAAAGAAGAGCAGTCATTCAATTCCGCAATGTTGAACATTCCGGAACCAGTTCCGCCCCAGGAATCAGTTCCGTCGATTCCGGAATTAGGTCAAATATGAACACCGTCCGATTCCGGAACTGGTTCATCTGATTCCGGAATTAGTTCCTCCAATTCCGGAACTGGTTCATCTGATTCCGGAATTAGTTCCTCCAATTCCGGAACTGGTTCATCTGATTCCGGAATTAGTTCCTCCAATTCCGGAACTGCTTCGCCCGATTCCGGAACTGCTTCGTTCGATTCCGGAATTAGTTCGTCCGATTCCCGGAATTCCACGGAATTCAGTCCAATTCCGGAATCAGCTCAATACGGAATCGGTGGGAATTAGACGGAATTACCAGGAATTCCATGTGATTC
>CAJNYU010000655.1:0-54547 GCA_905331475.1 Rotaria socialis | reverse complement strand
ATTTACGATCGTAATACGGAGCCATGTAATACGGCCAAATACGGCGATTTACCGTCGTATACGGCAGAAAACGGCCGTATACGGCCCGTATTTCACCGTATACGGACGTCGTAACGCTCGTCCTGGGTACTGAACAAAATTCGCATGCTTTTTTCTCAAGAACTTTTCAAAAATGGATCTATCGAATGGTGAGACCAAATCGAAATTTATAATTTCGAAGCACTGAGGTGTGGGCGATGATCTGGCGAATTCTCTCTTGAAGGCTTTTCAGTTAATACTTCTATCGTCACATATTCATCGATAAAGACATGCTTTCAGGTAAGTCAAACCTTATGCTTTATTTACTCCTCATCTCATCAAGAATCAAAACGTATCAGTAGATGCCTACGAATTCTATGTTTTGTCTTCTTGGTAGAGTACATGTTGATGAAAAAAAGCAAGAACAAGATGAAGATCGCTACCTTATCACACATCACATTATCATCTTGTAAAAGGTGTATGAATGATAATGTCTCTTCAGATTGTCATTTAGGCGCGTTCTAGCCCGATTTCAAGATACATTGAATGTCGCTCGAACAAGGTAGCTGATGCAGAAAGCCTCTTTCTTCTCATCAACAAGGCATCTTTTCAAAATCTTTGCAGATATAAACGGAAAGGTTTCGAAAATTGATAGGAGAACGTTGATGAAATACACACTCTAATGGAGAAAGGCATTTTTCTACTGCTTGGTGTGTCTGATCACGAGCAATCAACAATTCTCAAGAACAGCTGTTCAATAGTTGCATGTGTCTGTATGCATCATTCAACTACTGATGAGTTAACAAAGGAGACAGTTGATAATAAACAGTCGGTCAAAATCAACATGTTAGTTATACATCCAGAAATGTTCAGACGTGGTATTGCTCGATACATGATGTAAATTGTTGACGCTGTGGCAAAACAATTTTGTTTTACGCATGTTTTTCTTCCAGTAGTTTCATTAAGTCAGTATTTAATCGATATGTACACCAAGTGGGGTTTCCACATCATTGCAACCAACACTTTCGTTGAGTATGGCATTGACTCAGAACGGTTTTCTCTTCCTTGTCATATGATTATTATGAAAAAGGAATTGTTATAACTATCCATATGTGATGATGAAGACTGATGCTTTTTGTACAGCCTTAAGTTAAATTGAACTCTACATGAAATATATTTCGACCATTAGCATTCTATAGTGAATTCCATTTGTACTGTATTAATCAAGAACCGAAAACAAAACTGCTTTATATTGCAATATCGAATATGTGAAATACGTGTTGAATAATTTTATTTTGCTATTATTTCATATTATTCGTTCAAAGTAATTTCTCGGTACGATTAATGTGAACTATGATTTTATTTTGCTCATAAAATTGATGGAATATTCTTAAGGTTTTTTTTGTTGATTTTGAAAATCTAATATGAAGGGAAAAGGATTTATTTAGAACAATCAAAATTGATAAAGAAAAAGCACTCATAAACTATTGAAAATTTGTTTGATCTACAGAATAAAATATTTACTGCTGTGTTTTGTCAATTGCTAGTGTTTGAGATTGTCGATTTCTAATATGTTTGTCAAGTATTTACGAGAATATGAATATGAATCTGAGTCACAATATGCAATTGAGTAGACATCAACTAAGATATTCTTTTAGAAAATTGAAGTATGAATATTGTAACGGTTTTAGATAGAAGAGATGTCTGTGCTGATGGTATTACACTTTATTTAACTCTTCAAATCATAAATCGCATCGATTGCATATAAAGCACACGCTTAAATACTCAACCAATTGAAAGAATGAAGAAGGATGATAGATAAAGACAATTATAAAAGACAGAAAGATAGAGGCAATAGGTGTGATGAGAATAGATGGCACCATAAGGTCAAACATTATGTATAGGTTACATTCGAACGAGAGTGTTACACCCCCGGATGGAATTTGGACACTCTCCGCATATAACGTTACAAATATAAATACAGCTATAACTAGTCTATCTTTTTTAAATAATATTTTGGGAAACCTCATTTCTATAAACACGGCTCAGAAATTCCCATATGTAGTAAGCGTGAATTCTATTATTAACTTAATAGAAATATTGAACCAGAAAAACTATCAGGCAAATACATTCTTTATGATCTCTGCTTTCAAAAACAAATTATACTAGTAGTATAGCCTGAACATGACTAGATTTAACTAAGTCCAACCACTATGCTGAAAACAATAATGGTCACATTACCGAACTTCAAAGAGTTTCGTAGACAAAAGAAAGGTTTGCGTACAATATGCGAAACCTTTAAAAAGGATTTCTCAAGCGATGCCAATCATTTTGAAGAGATCAAAGATTTCTATGAAACCACTTCGAGTGTTTAGAATTTGTTACAAAAAAGGATCGGTATAATACTTATTTTTTTTCCATGCAACGGAAATACTTATTTCATCGTGAAACAAAATCCACACGAGCATACTAAACTCAGAACTGCATTTCATTTAATAATATCTTGAAAAATAAATTTAGTGTCTTTCATGTAACGCACTTATCTTAAGGATATTTAGATCGCAGTGATCTCTATGCAAAATTATTATCCGTAGAATGCTTTATTGAGTGTCTTTTATAACTCTAAAATATTAGAAATGAAAAATAATATAAATGAGTGTACAACATATCTTCATTCTACTTTCTATTTAGTTTCATCATTGCCATTTTATAATTTGCTTTTTTACGTGCCAATCAATCAATGTTTTGCTATATTTTTTGCTAAAGACGAGAATAAGTACTATGTTAAGTATTCATGCTATCATCGGCCAATAAAATTTTAGAGAAACAATTCACATGAGTACTTGTTCGAGTACTCTTACTGGAAATAATTGACTACATAATTAATTATGCCTTATTTCTTGTAATAGAGAGTTTAAACTTATGGATTTGAAGCTATAAGGGTACCATACATAGATGATTCTTGGTCATTTGTATTTTATTTTTATCCACACGTCCAGTTAGATTTGATGATCAGTGTGGATGCGGGTGTGTAACAATTATAACACCCACACCCACACCCTCAATCCTTCTCCACCCATGGTGTTGCCTCTAAATCTCCCTCCACCTTCCATACCTTTAAGATAGATTTACAGCCTATAGCTGAAGATTTCGAAAAAAACTACTATTCATACCTCTTCTTTCTTCTTTATGACGGTGTTCGTGTTCATTCATACTGTTGCTTGATTTGTAGTGTTGCTTGTCGAGTTTTTATTGATTTGTTTCTCATAGCAAGGATATTTGAGTTATTTTATAGTATAAAATATATGATGATTGGACATAATTTACATTTCGATGAAAAAAAGCAAATTATACCATCATATATCGAACGACTCATTTTTTATCAATTGCAATCGCAAGAAAAATATGCTATAAGCCATAAGTACAAAGGAGTAATATATAGTCGCGAAAATAAATGCACATAATTCCTTTTTAATAACGAATGGCGTAGGATCATTATATTTTTACTTCGACCGATTCAGATTTCAGCATGAAATTGATTGTGTTTGACGATGTTGTTGTGATAAGCAATAATTGAATAAAATTATGACTATAAGTATGACATTTTCTAAGTAAAACACTTTGAAAAAGTACATTTGAAGTTAAAAATAGTTTGGTTCGGTTGTCGTTTAACTGCATGCATCATATTGCAGAAATGAAATTAACTTCAAGATATTGCTTATCGTACGTAGTTCTGGTCTATGAAACTGGAAAGAAGTTTGACATGCAGCCACAACATCATGAAATGTCTGAATATTATGTTGTTTATTTTCCGTTCCTCCTTTCTATATAGTTCATGTTTATTTTATAAGCCTTTACGAGAGAAGAACTAGGTTTTTTCTTCCCTTAACTTTTTAAGAAAAAGTTGAAAATCATCTTCTTATGTAGCAACATTTAGAAGACTCGATAGATATCGAATTATGTTTACTACGATTTATCTGACTATTATCTGCATACAATATTCGTCAGATCAACAATCGTATTCAAGTCTCTATCAAGCAAAAAAGAAGCATGTTCAATCATCTAGTTCAAGAAATTACTCAAGCAGCTGAATGCCAGTACTACATACCGCTTTTTTTGTTAAACTGAGACGTTAGAACACTTGGCAACTAGACGTGTGCAAATTCTAAAAATTACTTATTGGCAAGAGCTTTATGGTAGTGAGAAAAGAAAAAAGCAAAGAGAATTCGCAAAATTTTATGTTTCAGAAGTAAAATTTCTGCACATCTTAGGAATCTGTTATGCATTTGATTGTTGTTTTGAAATTGATGAAATACGCATATTCTCAAAACTTCTGTCAGATAGTTGAAAATGTTAATACTCACGTGTAGATAGGTATTTTCTTGTAACATCATAGTGAATCACTCGCGAAACCAAACCGTAAAAATGTTGGTTTGTTTATCGCAACTATAAGTAGGAAAATAAATCAAGTCGTTAAAGAACGAACCTTAAATACCAATAGAAAGTTTATCTCATGAGTATTAAACACTCTTTTTAATGTCTTTCTAATATTAAATTATTGCCAGATTTTGATAACTTCCTTTTAAAAAATTATATGTAATTTGACAATCAGAATTAGTTCAATTCAATCATCATACACTGTAACAGCGCGACTTATGAAAACTCTAAAACGAAATTCCTTGAGAAAAATTTCTGGTCATTGATACTTCATGTCGCTCTCGAAAAACACCATATAGGTCTGCTTAATATTAGAATCGACAATAATAGAAACTAGCATGTCTTACCATACAGAAAGAAACACGTGCTATTTTTCAGAGCAGTGGATATTTTCACGATCTGATCAAACAAGAGTAAATATCTTTGAGTTTACTTCCATGTTTTAGCACGTATGGTTTTCCATAGCATTACATGCAATTTGCATTTAGTCTTTTCGTATCAATATTTTACACGTTGGCAGAAACAAATATATACTTTACGAAAAAACGTCTCTTTTAGTTTGGATAAAAGAAACAACTTCCAGAAGAGATATGAGCAAGTTCTCTTTTTCGACCACACGCGTTGCGTGCACCCTAATCTAAATTATATTCAACTTGACCGCTATTGTTAATATTTTGTCTTCACTTTGTTAATGTCACGAGAATTATCAATATCGTTCCTTCTCTAGGAGCCCATCATTTTGTCCTAAAACTTTTCTTTATATTTCCTAATCGACCAAAATGTTTTACATGATTCCCATAATTTTTTTTTCTATATGTATCTTGTCAGTGAAGCCCTACTTTTTTTTATATAATCTAAATGTGAAATATGATTTTTCATTCGACTTCAAGTCTTTCATATCGAGAATATTAACCAAATGATTTTTTTCCATATAAAGTGAATCGTCTTCATACAAAAGCAAGTATTCGGAAAGTAGAATGAACAGCTAGTCGTTCTCAGCGAAATCCTTCGCGTCAATGTTTTCTTTAACCATTTGAAATTTAGGTATGCTATTTTATTTCGCTTTTTTGCTGTTTAAGAAAATTATCTGATATAATTTCTCCTTCAGGACACGATTTTTCTTCATTTAATCATTTGATTTATCTAGAGAAACAAGCGGAACTTTCGCAATTTCTACGAATAAGTGCTCATTGAAAATCAATTGCTTTACGTCGTTGGCTTCATCTAATTTCTACAAGTTAAATATGAAATTTCTTTTTTTTTTGTTTTTTTCATATCGAGAAAAATATGTGACCAATTTGGTTTTAGATGAAACAATTCATCTTCATCTGATCATGTTTTCCCTCTAAATAATCAAGTGGACTTCTAAAAAGTGGTGCAAACAGAGGCTCATTTTTAACCAATGCTTCACATCAATGTTGTCTAGAAGCGAATGAAAGTTAAGTATGACGGCTCACTTGATTTCTTCTATTCTATGTTGAGAAAATTATCCGACCGATTATTTTCTATACAAAAAGATTTAGTTTTACATAGTCGTTTTCTTTATCTAGATCAAAATGAAAAGCTTTCAAAATTACTGCGAACAACTGCTGGTTCGCAATAAATTGGTCCATCTCTATCGTTTCAACAATCCACTGCAAAGTAAATTACATTTTTTTACTTCATCCTGTTGTGCCATATCGAGTAAATTATCGGAACGATTTTTTCCTTGATGAAGTGATATATTTCCATTCAATCATTCTATTTATCTTGGTAAACACGAGTAGTTCTCAGAACTTGTGCGAGCATGTGCTCATTTTGAATCAACCACTTCGCGCCGATTTATTTTCACTATCGAATGAAAGTTAAGTATGAATTTTTCATATTCAAAAAATAATTTCAGCGACCGTTTCGTATACCAAAAGATCTCCTTTTTTGTAATCGTTTTATCTTTCTAGATAAACAAGAGGAACTTTATAAAATGTTAAGAACATGGGCTTATTTTCAATCAATTGATCTGCGTCAATACTTTAATCGGCCCACTTAAAGTTACGTATCATTATTCATTTTATGCTTGTTCTTCACATATCCAGAGAATTATGTGAAGGTTTTTCGTACATTAAAGGTTTTATTTTCATTTAATCGTTCTATTTATTTAGATAAATAAGTGAGCGCATTGAAACTAGCACAAATGTGTGCTCATTCCCAATGAATTACTTCAAGTCAAAGATTTATCCGACCCACTATAAGTTAAGTATAATGTTTCATTTCATCTCGTTTCATCCGTATCGAAAAATAAGTGAAAGGTTGTGTTCCTATGTGAACAGATCCCTTTATATATTAATTTTATCTATCGATTCAAAGAAGGTGAACTTTGTAAATCATCACCAAAACATCTACATTCACAATTAATCGGTAGACATCAGCGCTTTCTCTAATCGGCTGAAGCTGAAGCGCCAGTTCTTTTATGAGATTGTGTTTGGTTCCTAAGAAAAGTATAGGCAGGCTCGTGTTTCTTTAAGGCGGTGGAGTCTTTTTACCGTTTGATACAAATATATTAGTAAACAAAATTGTGTATAATTTGCCCAACTAGTTGTACTTTACAGTTGATGGCTACAGAATGATATTACTTGTTTTCAACTAGAATAAGATGACTATATTTTTTTCTAATTGAGTTGGCTTTTTTTTAGAGAAGCTATAAACTATTTCGTAAGGTGCTGACGTTATTATTTTATGCAAGCCATTGATCGGGGCGAAGGAGAGAAAGAAGCAATGAATTGGATGGGTTCTGTGTATTTTTTTTTGATGATAAGTAGCCGTCGTATCAGGGAGGGGAGTGTCTCTACTAAAGTTTCCCAGCGAATGAGCAGTAGCATCATGTTGTTGAAAACAACATTTCGTGTGTAAAATTTAAGTTTCGATGAAAGTGCACACGCTTTATTTATTCAGACGAGATACTTGATAACTTGAGTGCTTTTTAATATGTTATTAATATTCGATTCTTGCTCACCTTTTAATAATTTTTCTTTTAAATCTTTGCGTTTGATCTCTTTTATCAATTAATGGAATTACGATCATGGATTCAATAGAGAGGTTTCGCTTATGGCTGAGTGGCAGTTACTTTGAACTTTCAGATGCGTTTCATAATGCACGTCAGCGATTGTTGTCAATTGGTAGCTGCAGTGTACTGATTTCTAGTAAGTTTTCAATTTAATCAGAGTTGTTTTAAGAGAAAATCGTCATCTATTAATAACTCACGCTTTTATGTTTAGGTTTCATCAAACAAAGTCTTCAAAGTAAATGCAGAATGTACTGAATTACAAATACTATTTGCTTAATATCTTATGTGAGAATATTGGAAGTTGCCAACGTCAATTGAAGTGAGTAAAAGTTTTCACGTGACATCACAGAAAATTCGTCTGAAGCAGCTACTTCAAATCATTCCTCTAAATTACTCACTCCTCAGTTTTATGTTAATTTAGCTATCCTGTTTGTATTGATTAGTCGCTGCTAGAAGGAGATTCCTGCAATTCATTTTAATCATCTTGATTTTTATCTTCCGTGGTCATGCTAGATTTTGATTCTCGATCGAATTAGTTTCGGGTTTTCTCGTTTTGCTCGTTTCTCACTGAGTGAGTATTGGATTCTAAGACAAGATCGCGTAAGAGTTTCGACAAATATGATGCTCAAAACGTAGAGAAAATAACGGATATGGTTTCTTCCAGTCTCGGGGAGTCTACCATCCTCTTGTTAATTATTATAAAATGCCATAGATAGGGAGTGTTAGATACATATTATTATAAAAACTACAAATTATTCAGCATATCTCTCTTCGTGGACATTTATCTATCATCAACCAAGGTGAAAAACAAAGTATTCAATTATTCTCCGACCCCTGAAATTAGTTCATTGTACTCTTGAATCACTCTATTTAACCTAATATTCTCACTGAAAACGATACTGGAGGTCCACAATCGCCTTCATAAACCTTATCATAAACCCTTCAGGCAGTTTATGAGGTCCATAATCGGTTTTATATACCCTCTCACAAACGCTGGCGACCATTCATGATGTCCATAAACGCTTTTCAATAGCGTTTCTGAGAGGGGCTCATGGGTATAGCATTTTAATCAACCCTTTTAGGCCGAGTTTCGAAGGTTATATGAGAACGTTTATGTGAATTATCAACCCTTTTCAGGGGTTTATGAAAGTGCAACGTGTCGCAATCCCTTTAAGCATTTATGAATCTGATCAACCCTTCAATAAACCTTCCAGAAAGCATATTTAACGATAATAAACTCCATATTAAACCCTTTTTAGAGAGTTTATAACAGGGTTTATGACTCGTTGATAAACGGTTGAAAAGGGTTTGCTACACGTTGCACTTTCATAAACCCTTTTTTAGTTTGCTATTCTACGGTTCTTTTTTTTACAGCGTAGAGTGTACTCACTTTTTGAGTACACAAAAAAGATCATTTGTGCCATGGCTCCGGTCATTTATCCCCCGGAAATGATCGTTTCTGTCATAGAAATGGCCAATTGCACCAAGATAATTAGTCGTTTGTGTCATAAAAATGACCGTTTGTGGCATGAAATTTGTCATTTGTACCATAAAAATGGTCATTTGTACCATAAGAATGGTCATTTGTGCCGTAGGGATGGTCATTTGTGCCATTGTTACAGACAAGCGGACAGACCGACACAGGTAAATTACGGTTTCTAGACCCTATCCTTTCAGTCTAGGGAACTGATATTCACTAGTTCGTGAATTAAACTTGTGTATCATTCATCGTTCTCATTTCCAATATTCATTCGTTGTATTGTTTACTTTTTCCTACTCGCAGCTTTTCTCTGCTAATATGCATTATAGAACGCGAATCTGGTGTTCACATACTTTCCATGATGAAGTTTTGTCAAAACGCAAAAAGCGCTTCTCAAAAATCGGTGCAAAACAAACACATCCAAAAGGGAAAAGCAAAATTGGCGAAGAATTAGCCAAATATATCAGGAGCCAACCATGAAAACATCTTAAATGAAAGTGCGCAAAAGATTGTAAAGGGTGACTATGTGTTCGTTTTGTTTAAAAAAAAGGATGTGCCAAAACATGTGTATCTGTGTGTATCTCATTTCACTAACTTGCTCATGAAAATGCAACTGAATATACAATAATTTAGTACCAAAATGATCAGCACAGCAAGTTCTACATACCTTGATAGTCACAATAAATTGTAGGGTATTATTATCGTTAGTGATTAAATATAACGAGCATGTTCATCAAAAATTGCAGTCAAAAATAGTTTTTCACTTTTCCCCACCAGAATTAAACAGGGAAAGAAAACCAACTATTGCATGTTGTAGAGTTAACTTTACTTTGTCGAATGGCTAACGCCACTTTTTTGGATAATTCCAACTCCTATAGTAACATTTTTGAAATAGCTTTTCATAAAAAAGCTGTCACTGAAAACAAGAGCGTCCTTGAGCCTGTCCATCAAAATAAGCAGACATTTTAAGATTCCTAAGGATTCTGATACAGATTTTTACGCTGAATCTGAATATATAATTGGTTTTCAAATTTTATAAAATATTGATGTAGTAATATCGATTTTGTGAAACAAGATCTGAAAGGAGTATTGAAGTATATAGGGTAGAAATTTGGACCCACCCCCGCCCCCCCCACAGACAGGGACAGAGAAATTAATTAATTAGTTAGCTGATTAATCAATTAATTAATTAATTAATTTCTCTGTCCCGGTCTGTGATAGTTGCTGAGGTTTCTGCCCCGGTCTGTGGACTTCATGACACAAATGAATTACAAAATAATTCAAAATTTACACATACAACTAATACATGTATCAGTTATTACTAGAAGGTACTAGAAGGTACTACCAGGTACTAGAAGGTACTAGAAGATTGGTAGCAGCCGAATTCGACTTGGAACATGAATGGACAATCGTAAAAAGAAAGGCTATGTTATTTAAATTGGAATACAAGAACTCATATATTTTTACTTTGTATGTTTACATATTCCTATTATATAAATTGTGCAATAGATCTAGATTCAATTTCAACGCTAGCATCACAAGAAATACCCGATTTTTCAAACCTTGAGGGTGTGGGTGTGGGTGTAATTTCACTTTAGGGACCAATTACACCCATACCCACCCCCACACACCAGCACCAGCACCCACACCTGGCAGTACCTGGTAGTACCTTCTAGTACCTGCTTAGTCACTTGAAAGACAGCAACTGAATTTGAACTATTTTGTAATTCATATCTTAGAATTACTTTGTAATTCATTTTTGTCATCCAGTGGGTCTGTGATAGTTCCTGAGGTCTCTGTCCCGGTCTGTGATGGTTTCTAGAGACTCCGTACATCATAATACAGACCGTAATAGAGAAGCTCCACAGACCACCAGTGATAGTAATAGACGAGTTCCAGAAAAGAAGTTCCATCGTGTTTCACACTTTGATCCCAAAGGGATTGTGCTAACAGCTTTTTCGAAATGCTGCAGGTTTTTTAATCACGAAAAAATTCAAAATAACATAAAAAGTATTTCTTTCATAAGTATATGAAAATGGCATTAAATCCCAACAAATGTTATACCAAAATGATCAGCGGAAAAAACTGAGCAAACCCTGAACGTTTCAGCACATTTGGAGGTGTTACCCGGATCGACCTGGTGAAATCCCATGGAGTTACGCATAGTCATCTGGTGCGAAGAGAGCAAAAGAATGAAAAAAATTATGACAGTCATCAATGTTATTTTCACAACACACTCAACTTCAACACACTGTTTTTCATTATTTCTCTGATTGAGAATGAAGCCATGGCTTTTCAATATTATTCAAATGAACTCGAAGCCTTTCCGGCATCTTGTAATACAGCATTCCACTGTAGAAGACTGTAAATTCACTGAGAAAAAAACAATATGAGGTCTTTTTGATTGGCTGCCATGTAATGCAAAAAAAATATATATATATATACGGCATCAGCGAAGGATAGTGTGCACAATCATTCCTTTACAAAAAAAACACACACTCCACTAGCATCACACATCTCTGACTGTTAATAATTGGAGTTGAAAACACAAATACAGTAGAAACGAATTGATCACAAATGATGCTGCCCATTCGAAGTTCATCATTAAAATCAATCCATGTTACAAGACTTTCTCGTCACTCCGGTCATCAATCAGAAGAGGCACTGCCCATTCAAAGTTCGTCATCAAAAATAATCCATGTTACAAGACTTTCTCGTCACTCCGGTCATCAGCCAGAAGAGGCACCTCCCATTCGAAGTTCGTCATTACAACCAATAAATGTTACAAGACTTTCTCGTCGTTCTGGCAATCGATCACAAACAGTGCTACCCGGTCGAAAATGGTCACCAAAAGGAGTTCGTGTAATGAAACTTTCTCGTCGTTCCGAAAATCGGTCACCACCGATGCTCTCCATTCAAAGTTCGTCATTACAAGATTTCTACGGCATGCAAGTTTTTCACCGTTTTGGTGATCGATTACTAGAAACTCCTGTGAGATTTTTGAGATTGTTCTCCGAAACCTATGCAAGAGACAATATTCTAAATCTTTTTTTATAGGAGTCTTTCTCGCTGGCAACTGGCACTCCATCCATCACTGGTCTGCATGAAACAATTTCTCCTATTGACAATAAAAAGGTAACATAATTTTAAAAGAATTTGGGGTGGGTGTGAGTGTGGCTCTCTCCATGACAGTCACAGCCATGCGCACACCCACACCCACACTCGATAACCGCAGAAATGTTCCTAGTGACGGGGTGATGCTCCCATCTCCGAAAAATTTCCGTTTCTTTGTTCGGTAATGCATGATATTTTTTTCAGAAATTGTCAACCCTCTCCAAGTTTTGCCACGTCAGGGCACTCCTGAACACCCACAGTATCGGCACGTAAGCCACCGCCTAAATCATTAGGCCGTGCTCAGTAGAAGATTTTCAATTTTTTCATTCCGACACATCCGATAGTAACAATTGTTTGAAAATGTTCAATGGAACACACAGTAAAAAAAATAAATCAGTAACATTTATTGAGTATTTAGAAAGATCCGTAAAATTTACGGTCATGGCGAATCAGTCCGTTGCCATGACTACATTTTGAGAACAAATCATTGAATTAAAAGCAGTGTTATAGAGCCAGAAAATTGAGCGTGCTGGAGGAGCAACGTCACTATACAAGATATACCGCATCTTGAGCTGCGTGTGGGTACGGTGGAAGGTTATGTGAGTGTCACTGTATATCTATATATATATACAGTAAAACCTCTGTTATGTGAACACTGTCGGTACTTTCAAAAATCGTTCAAATTAGCAGGGTGATCACAAAGGAGGGGTTCTGTAGAAATATCGAGATTTTTCGAATTTAATGGTACTATTAGTTCACTTCAGATGAGCTGTTGTAATTTGTTTATATAAAAAATAATTATTTAACAAGAAATTCATAAGATTAAACAAGTACATGTTTGAAATAATCCAGAACAGATCTTTGTTTTGATAAATTAGAATCGAGGAGTGCATCAGTTAGTTTAGACTGTAATTCAATAATGAACAAATGAAATTCTGGTTGTTGCATTGTGGAGAAAAGGCGCAGACGACGAACTAGGTCTAAACATTCAGATAAGGAAGGTGGATTTTCACTTGGAACATCGTCGTTCAGTTGATCTTCATTACTATTCGCATCATCATTGATAGTTCCGTTAATTACTAATAATTTATCATTCGAATCATCCCATTCGTTAAATGATGGAGCATTATCATCAATACTCTAAAACAGTGAAACGAAAAAAAGAAAAATTTTTTCAAAATGTCTCTGTCGCATCTCACCACATAATCATAGCCAGACATTGGTTTTCCACCAATGGTTAAATGTCTCAATACTCCATCTAATTCTTCAATCAATCTATCGTCTGTAAAAATAGTTTCATCTATTATTGAAATTTGTTGTAATGCATCGATTCCATCGATAACAGAAAGCTTTTCAAAACCGACTGATTTGAATGTGTTCCTTATTGTTCCTTCTGACACTACTTACCATGCGCCTTGAATCCAATAGAAAGAAAGAAAGAATACTCTTGCCTTGCGGCTACCTTTCAGTATAGGATGCTGTCCGGAGACAATTTCAAAAGCCCGATATTTTCCCTACAACTATTACTAGCTGCAGCTCTGGACAGAAGGCCGACCAGACTCAGAGTTCCTTCCGCTTAACTACTTAAGCTTCCCATGCATACTGACTAACCACATACTATCCATGAGGATATTTTTATGTATGTCACAATGTAATCAGCGTGCTATCGAATGAGTGATCCGAGACAAAACAGCCGTTAGTAACTTGTCCAAGGTTATTCTATGGATGATGGCGCCGAGGTTCAAACACACTATCTTGTGGATATGTGCCGAACATTCTAAACCATTCAGCCATATCGGCCCTGAACCCAATAGACAAGATCTAAAGCAGTGATATTAATATCGTCGGCTGTCACAGCAACACCAGCACTGGCGATTTATTGCTTGACTAGATGACGTCGGTAATAAGCTTTGAATGCTCGAATAACTCCTTGGTCGATTGGTTGAATCTTTACTGTCGTATTTGGTGGAAAAAAATTTAATTTGATATTTTCTAATTGTACATCTGGAGAATGAACTAGTGCATTGTCAAGGAAGAGTAGAATGTGTCTTTTTTGTTTCCGTATAATCAAATCAAGATCTTGCAACCATTCAGTAAAAATTTTACAAGTCATCCACGAGCTACGGTTGCTGTGCCATAAGACGAGCAACTTCTTCCAGTCAATATTTCTGAAACATCTGGGCAGGGCTGATTTACCTACAACATGAATAAAAAGAGAGCTACTATCAAAGAAAAATTGATGAAGACTAACATAGCAAAGACAACTGGTTTTAACTTTTCATTTCCGGCCCAATTAGTGCCCAACATCACGGTATTGCGTTTCTTTGATTTTTTCCCTCCTTTACAATCATTTTTGTCTACAGTTAACGATCGATCAGGCATCAGCTTGTAAAAAAGTCCAGTTTCATCACAATTGAATATTTCGACAGGATCATAATGTTCAATAGTATTGTGTAATCGAGTTTTCCAATCAGTAATTATGTCTTGATTAACTGCTCGACTTTCACCAGAAATAACCCGAAAATTTGTGTTATAACGTGTGCGAAATCCATCAAGCCATCCATCACTCACTTTGAATTCATTCGAAGGATCCAATTGTTTGCCGATTTGTCTAGTATACTCTTGAATTATACGGTCAGAAATTGGAATATTTTTTCCTCTTTGAGCAACAAACCACTCGCAGACATTATCATTGATTGCTTGACTTAAATCGTTGTTAGATTTACTCTTTATTTTTTTATTTCGCTTGATTTCATAATCATTTAGAGATTCACACTTGCGTTTCAAGATATTGGAGATAGCACCGAGAGATATCTGGACGTTTCCTCGTGTTTTTATAACCAATCACAGAATGAGTCAATTGAATGCATAGCTTTAACTCAGTGATAG
Source organism: Rotaria socialis (assembly GCA_905331475.1). Classification (NCBI taxonomy): domain Eukaryota; kingdom Metazoa; phylum Rotifera; class Eurotatoria; order Philodinida; family Philodinidae; genus Rotaria; species Rotaria socialis. Next base: position 39,569 of record CAJNYU010000655.1, on the reverse strand, counting down.
ATGGCACTGTCTACGATCGTACGTAGTCTAGAGGGTTCATTTACGTAGTAGAGACTGAAAAAAGCGTTCACATTCATAATGCCAAAGTAATCATAAAGGAGGGGGTCAAAACCAGCAAAATTCAGTCGGTCGGATCGGTAGGTATTCAGTACAACAGGTTGATCACTTAGGAGGGATGTTCACTAATAGAGGTTATACTGTAGATATATGGCTTTGGCTATAATAACTATGTGATATACTCCAATCGGTTTGACATCTATCGTATCTCGTGCTACTTCTCCAGCATCCCCGACATTCCCGATACATGACAGCTCTCATTTCCCCCGGCTAACAATTGTACTGTTAATCGGACACTGTTTGCTGAATATTTTGCACGGATTTGTCAAGTTCTCGTAGGAGTGTTTCAAATGAAAAAGCACTACTCCATAACGAAAGTGAATTACCAAATAATTTAGAATTATATAAATTTTGCACCAAACTTTAAACATTATCTTCACTAGTAATTTGGGGTGTTGGTGGATGTGGCTGTTAGGCATGTACCAAACCCGGGTACAAACCGGGTAGTTCAGCTCAGTACTACCCGGATTCGGTCATACCCAGTATTCGATACTACTCGGATTTCATCATACCCAAATTCGGTCCTGGGATTCTCAGGTTTATTTACTCGTATCCTTCGAAGCATAGAAATGAATAATAAATAACACCTATGAATATATAATAGGTGGTAAAAGATGAGTTCGTGTCAAAGATCCTTTGTCTTGCACAGCTTTTCATAGTTAATCTCATTAATCAGGAACAGATATAGCTAAAAGTGTTTCTCTTAATATTTTTCTTGTACTCAACTACAATAAATCGTCGAATGGTTCTCCTTATTAAATTTTCAGGAAATACAGATGTATGATTTTTCCTCATCGGCCTACTAAAAATATCAATACTAATAATACTAATATTAATACCACTAATACTGAATTGTATTGGTATTGGTAGTACTCGAATTCTCACAGCCCTACTTAGACTACCAGAAGAATCATTTCAATAAGGAGAACCATTCGACGATTTCCAGTAGTTGAGTCCAAGAGGAATATTAAGAAAAACTCATTTAATTGTGTGCTTTCCTAATAAATAAGATTATCTATGATAGATTGATGAAGAAACGATAAACCTTTGAAGTAAAATCCTTTCCTATTATCTATCTATAGGTACTATTTATTATTCATCTCTATGCTCCAAATTATACAAATAAGTAGACACAGGAATCCCGTTATCCAATCTGGGTATGACCGAAACCGGTCCATGTAACGTTTTTTCGAGTCGTAACGCGTCTCTGAGAGTTTGTGAGCGATGGCACTTCACGCATCTGGACGCACCTAGAATGCAACATTTTTGGGGCGCAGACGCATCCAGGGTAACCTAACGCGTCTACACTCGTTCAGAGTCTAAACGTATCAAAGCTAGTTTGCATTTGAAGACGTGTTAGGATCCGTCCAAAATGCAACATTTTTAAGCGTGCGAGCGCATCCAAAAGCAAATGCATTTACTTTTTTCTCCCAAAAAAATTAAAAATTACCATTACTCTGTGTCAAAATTGAGCCGATGCATCATATTAAGCTATGATATAACACCCAAATACCATGAGCAACAGAGTGGTAATTTTCCAACGATAACGTCTGAGACATACATTGCTGGATATTGTTATTATGTTCATGAATCACATGAATTAATCGTTTTACAGTGCCTTCGATAATTTTACGAATAGAGATGTCGACTTATCTTGCTTTGTAAAATAAATATAGTTAGGATATTTATTTTAATGAAATCAATATGAGTCATTCTTTTTATCAATGAAACAACAGTGGGAAAATACTCAGAATTTTGGTTACTGAAAAAATTAAGAAAAACAAATATATCTGTCTTTTTAGGGTATAAATGTACATATACGCAGTGTAATAATATTAATTAACATTTTTTACATCAGTAAAATAAAACTATAAAAACTATTTTTTATAGACAATGAGAACCATATATTACAACACATAAAATTAAAAAATTTTGTCTGTGTATTTTCTCGTAACCGTCACACTGTTATCTTTTAAATCATCCATCGGAAATAGAATGAATGATCTTATAGTATACAGAATTTTTTTTGAACTTGCTTAATTTGTTTTTTTAGAATAGAATATTGATCGATATTTGAATTAAAATATTTAAAAAATTGTTTGTTTCAATTTTTTAAATAGTTACGATGCGTTTATTTTCGTTTTCCTTAACTTCATAAAATAAGTTTTACTTCAATGCATTGTTCATTATCAGGAACAATAAAGATAATTATACTAAATTCTGCACCAAAGAACATTTTTGTGCAATTTTTATTAAAAAAGCAATTGAAAGTAAAAACAGAATATGCATCCAGTTTACTTAGTTATTTCCGATAGTGATGATGAAAACCCTAACGATAATGTCAAGATAATAATTTATCGTGCGCACAACAGAAAGTACTTCCGAGTTTAAGGAAACAGAAGCATACAGTTGTATTTATAGCCTAATATTTTCAATAAAAACTTTCGAATAGAAATTCATGATCACGGAAATACTCATTTGATAAAATCAATCTGTTAAACCAAACCTTATTTGATGCAATCCTCAATATATTAACGAAGACCGAATTTTAGAGTTCAAAAGAAAAAATATCATGGACATCATATGCGTATTCAATAAAACTAAATATATTTCTTTCTTACTTAACAGTTTCCAAAGACGAAATATAACACAAAGACTTTGATCCTAGTGCAATGTGGCATTTTAACTAGCACAAACTCCGTTTTACTCAAGTCTATTTTTTTTATAAATGCCGATTTCGATAGCTGTCATTCTTAGGCATGAACCAAAATCAAAACTAGCTTTGAAGTTTTGGTTTTAGTTTGGAAATATAATCTTTTTCGATGTATTTCAAAATGAAAACGAAAACGTCAAAACCAAAAATATTAGATTTGCTGCATGTTTGATCACTCTTCATTGATAGTACTGACTATATAACTATGAATTCAGTTGTGTTTTGGAAAGGGTGTGTACTGAAGCGCGTTTTCGACATTTCATAAACTCAATCATATCTCCATGAAACACGTTTTATCCATTTTGTCGATTTTACGGCGTTTATTGGATAGCAAATAAATTGCATTTCAATTGTGATACATGATCTAACACAAGAAAAGACACAGATTGCGTTCACACGCGATTTAAGATAATAATTTAAATGCGTTCGTATGCGTTTGCTCTGATTAACGGCTAACACACTCGTCGAAGTTCTTTAAACGCGTTTAAAAAGATAATTACAAAGGCCTTTATCTGCTTTTTTTATCATAACTCGACATAGATGGCTGAGCGATTTCGATCTAGGATAGGCTCAACGTTTTGGACAAATCAAGTTTCACCATTAAAAAAAAGAGAGCTGAAGTCAGACTGAAATCGACTAAAAGCACTTTAAGTGTCAACTATAAGCATACGATTTTGATTGTCTTTTAATCTTTTTTGTTTAGCTCGCATTTCTGCACGGCCCAAGTAATGTTATTCGAGTGTCTAAGATTTAAAAGTAATTTTAAACAGAAGTTACAGAAACAAGTCAGCTATCTTAAATTAAGAATTACGAATTGGTTGTCAATTTTAATGCCAAAAAACTTCAACTAATACTTCACTGCGAACGAGTTACTAGTACAGAAAATATTAAATGATCTTCTAATAATGTGTTATTTGTTAGAAAAGCCCCGAAACTAAACAAGAATAAAACCATTTTGCATGTAACAACCTATCCAAACATTTATCTGTTCCAGTTTCAGTCTATCAATGTCTACCCACTTCCAGCTTAGGGTAGGCTAAGCCTATCCACTTTCAACCTAGGGTATGCTTGAGCATCGCGCGTCTAATGACTCCACAACTTATGTAACTCGATACCGAAACGCATCAGGACGCCAAATTTTGCAACATAAACGCATCTAACTGCGTCTAAAATGCGTTTTGTGATTGCATGGGGGTAGTATCAAATCCGGGTAGGTTGGGTTCGATGCATGGCTAGTGGTTGTGGGGTATGAGTGTAGCTGTGATGAAAAGATCAACATCCTTCACATTTCTTGCGAATGCGTCTAGTGTGACATTTCAGTACTTCAACTCAGCACAACTTCTACAGATTCTTATGCAAACACCACTTTCATCGTTTTGTTTTCTTTTTGAAATTGCCGTCATGAAAGTTATCAAGATATCAATATTGCTTTAAAATTCATGGTTCATTATCGTTTAGCTTTACAAAAATGGAAAGTCTCCATTGTCCTGGAAAATCAGGTCAACATCTGTCAGACCGATACTGGATATAACGAAATCAACCGATACATGGTTTAGTTCAAAGAACGTCAACAACAAACACCAGGAAAAATCAAACGAAAGGAAAAGGAAATTGTAAGGAAGCCTTAGATTTTTTTATTGTTATGTAAGAATATCGAAAATAACTATCTTTATATCATTAGTCGTCGACGAACAAGCTTGTATTTACTTCTTTCTCTGTGTTGTTTCCTGTGTGTTTGTAGTGGTATTGCTGCATTGGTGGTCTTTTTTACTACTATGAATAGAGCAACAACAACCACAACAACAACAACAACAACAACAACAAGTGCAACGACTACAACAACAACAACTAGTACTACTTCTACCACCACAACAACAACAACAACGACTACTACAAGTACTACCTCAACGACAACAACAACAAGTACTACCTCAACAACAACAACAACAACCACTACTACCACCTCAACGACAACAACAACTACTACAACAACGACTACTACTACAACTACTACTTCAACAACAACAACAACAACTTCAACAACAACAACAACAACAACTAGCACGACTACAACAACCACGACTACAACCACGACTACGACAACGACCACTACTACAACAACAGCAACAACAACAACTACCACGACTACAACAACAACAACAACAACAACAACAACTACCACGACTACTACTACAACCACGACTACAACAACCACTACGTCGACAACAACAACAACAACAACTACTACTACTACTACTTCCACCTCAACAACTTCGACAACAACAACTAGTACTACTAGTACTACTTCTACATCGACAACTACAACAACAAAAACTACCAGTACCTCCACTAGTACTACTAGTACTACATCAACCACATCCACAACAACAACAACAACTTCAACAACAACGACAACAACTCCATCACCTAAATTTTGTTCATTTGTGATGTACATGTAGCGGGTAAAAATGCATATAGATTATGTCATCGAAATGTCTAAAATACTGAAATTGAATCCTTGTTGTAGACACGCATATGCCATGCAATATTTAAGGAACTTGGAAGATTATAAGTCTTCAGTTCGTGGTGACAATATATTTACACAGAATGATGATTGTCGAAATCATTCCTCTTTCACGTGATTCTAAACCTATTTCTGAATCATACAATCTAGTCTCTAAATGCACCATATTTTAGTAAAGCAGTTTCATCCAGAATATTCATTCACCATGTTCTCTTCGCTTATATCACCAATTTAAAGATTTGCTTGAGACTAAAATGTATAATCGAATGATACACTAATGAAAAGTACTCACTTGCCATGCGGTCATCGATCACATGATCAATTTCAGTCTCTAATTTTAAAATAAACACTATGGCAGAACGTAATCTTTGTTACTTTCATTCATATTCACATGCAATTGTCCTGGTTCTTAGCAGCAACAACACTTTCGTTCAAAATGAACCACATAGTGCAACATGACTATGGTGTAAGAATTTCATGTATAGCATAATATTCAATCAGAGTAATCTACTTCACACTTTCCTTCACAAATAGGAAAATGTTTGAATCTGCCCCTTCTGAAGAGAGTTCATTCGTCACGTCATGTTCAATCAAATAAACAGCTTGAAATTATCGTTTGTAAACAGCAATATATTTGAATGTGGTCCTTCTTAAAAACACTCATTCGCCATCTCATTATAAATCAAATAAAAACGTTCAGACTTTCCTTTAAAGTAAACAGAATAGCCCAACGCCACCCTACTGAAGAGCATACATCTTTTATGTTATCTTCGTTTACGTTAAGTGGCAAAAACTATTTTTTAACGTCATCAATATGGTAAGATAGAAACTTTGTAAGCAATATTCACTTGCCATCGCATCAGCGATCGCTGAATCAAAATCCAGCTTTGCTTCTCACAGAAACATAGACTTGAACAACGTCCTACTTGTTACACTCATTCATGTATCACAAAATGTCTACGTTTACTAGTAGCTACAGTGCAGTTTTTTAAAATGAGCAATAAATATGAATATCACTATGGTGCAAAGATTTCATTTCATATGCGATCTTCAATCATGTCTACAATTTTAGACTTCGATTCGTATTGAACACCCATATACTAGAACGAGATCTTTCTCCAGACTGTACATTAATCACGCTATCTTCGATCATATCAACACCTTCACTCGTTACTGTCAAGCGACCAAAATGTTCAGACAGAAGTTTTGTAAGAACTATTCAATTGTCATCTAATCATTAACTATGTCATCAAAACATTAAATATTGCTTCTCCATGAGAAATATATTCGAAGAAAATCATGACTGTCACAATCATTCATTTGCCATAGAATCTTTACCCCTTTCAGCCGCTAGAACGCTTTATTTCAAACGAGACAATATACTAAAATCTTTTAATGGTGAGATGATTTCATATGACATGTAATCTTCAATGATCCCATAAACTTTGTACATTGTTTTCCATTGAGCAACAATATACCCGAACTGAACTTTGATAAAGAGTATGCATATACCATGTGATCCTCGCTTACATCGACATATTTAAGCTTTTTTTTAAGTTGAGCAACATGCTAAGACATGATCTTTGTAAGAACTATTCATTTATCATCTGGTCCTATAATGCATCACTAGCATCAAGTTTCTCTTCTTAGATAATACTATAATCCATCGGCATTCTAGTTGTTATACTCATTCACGTACCACACAATAATTACCTTTTTCTGCCACGTGAACGCTTTTTTTCTAAATGAGTAATATACTTAGATATCTCTATGGTATATAGACTTCACTTTCAATGTGATATTTTGTGATTTTATCAATTTTTCACATTGTTTCATATTTAGTAATAATATATTCGAACTAAAACCTTCTAACGAGCATGTATTTATCATGTTCTCTTTGATCGCGTCAACCATTCCCACGTTTCTTTCCGAGGTTATCACACACACAAACAGGCGCTTTGTGAAAATTGTTCATTTATCATACAATTTCGTTGACCATATCATCAACATGAAGCCTTCCATCTCAGTTAGAAATATATTCCAATGAGATTCTATCTGTTGATATCATTCTGATGCCGTACAATGTTGACCTTTTTCTTCTGCGTCAACGCTTTGTCTCAAAACGAGAAATATATTGTCACATCATTATGGTGCACATATTTCATATGACATGTGATCTTTGAGTATGTCCTCAACTTTAGAGATTACTTCGCACCGAGCAAAAGTATACTTGAACTTCCCATTTCTGCAGAACTGTCATTTATCATGTTATTGTCGATTTCATCAGCATCTGAAAGTTTTCGTTCGGAGTACAAAATACACTTGAACATCATCATGGTGCGAAAATTTCATTTAGTATGTAATCTTCGATGATGGCATAAACTTTAGACACTGTTTGACATTCAGCAATAATATACTCGAACTGAACCCTTCTAAAAAACATGCATTCGCCATGTTATCATCTATTTCTTCAATGTTTTTAAGCTTTCATTTGCAGTATGAAATTTACTTCAACATCAATATGGTCCCTAGATTTCTTTTAATATGTGATCTTCGATGATGGCATCAACTTTAGACATTGTTTCAGACTGAGCAATAATATACTTGAACGGATCTATTCTGAAAAGAATCTAGGTATCATGTTATCTTCCATCATGCCAACGCCTTCCAGAGTTTTTTAGGAAGCGAGCAGGATACTAAGACAGATGTTTTGTCAGAATCATTCATTTATTATCTGAATATCGATCATGTCATTGGTGTAGCGTTTTGCTTCTCAATTAGAAATGTACTGGAAAGACTATCTAGTTGTTGCATTCATTCATCTGATGTACAATATTTATCTTTTGTAGCAACATCAATGCTTTGTTGCAAAATGAGCAATACATTTAAACATCGCTATAATGCGAAGATTTCTTTTGATATGTAATCTTCGATGGTGTCATCAAGTGTAGAATTGTGCTGCATTGACTATTAACATACGCGAACTCTACCCTTACGAGGATTCACTTATTGTGTTACCTTCGTTCATGTTGCTATGATGAAACTTCCCTTCACAGTGGGACATATAATGAAACATCGCTATGATGTGATGATTTCATTTTACATGTGATTCTTGTTCCCGTCACCAACTTTAAATATTGTTTCACAATGAAAGAGAGCATAGACGAACTGAATTCTTATGAAGATTCATACATCCTGTTATCTATGAACATGTTGCTTGCGTGGAACGTTTCTTCGAACTGACCAATGCAGCTAAATATCATTATGGTGCAAAAAATTCATTTAGTATGTAATCTTTCATGATGTCATTTATTTTAGTCACTACTTCGAATTGAGAACTATTATACTCGACTTGTATCCTTATGAAGTGTATTCATTCATCTTACTATTTTCATCCATGTTATCCGAGCCAAATTTTCGTATGAAGATGTCATATAGTCAAACGTCATTCTAATACAAAAATTTCGTTTAATATGTGATCATGGCTGATAGCAGCAACGCTAAACATTGTTTAACATTCAGCAATGACATTGTCGAATTGGCTGCTTAACAGAATTCAGTCATCATACCATATTTGGTCACATGATCATCATGAAAATTTCCTTCAAAATGAATAGTATACTGAAATATCGCTATCGTGCGATCATTTCATTTGGTGTGTGATCTTTGATGACGTCGCCCAGTTGACACTTTACGTCGCATTCAGAAACAACATACTCGAACTGAGCACTTAAAACCATTCATTCATCGTGTGATCTTTGATCGTGTTGTTAGCATAAAAGATTTCTTTCCTAGTGAGCAATATGGTTAAACATCAGTGTGGTGCAAATATTTCGTTTTATACGTAGTCATGGATGGTTCCGTCAGCTTCACATATTTTTTGCGTTCAGCACTGATATACTGGGATGATACCCTTTTAAGGTGCATTCATTCATCGTGCTAGCGTCATTCAGCTTGCTATGGTCAAATGTTTGTTCGAAAGATGTAGTATAGTTAAACATCATAATGGTGCAACAATTCATTTGACATAGGATCTTTAATCACGTCATCAATTTTACATATTGTTTTGCGGCGAGCAAGAGTATAACCGAACTGAACTTTTATGCGGATTCATTCATTCTGTTTTCTTCAGTCATGTTGCTGGTGCGAAACATTGCTGTGGAGTGAGCAATGTAGTTAAATATTCCTATCGTACAAAAAATTCATTTAATGTGTAAGCTTCCATAGCGTCATAAACTTTGGCCATTGTCACGTATTTAGCACTATATACTCGAACTGAATCTTCCTGGAAGACATACCTTCACCATGATAGCTTCCATCATGTCATCGTCTTCAAGTTGTCTTTCATAGCAAGAAATATACCTAAACATTACTATAGTGTGAAACGTTCTTTTGATATGTGATCTTCATTGGCGTTATCAACTTTATGTGTTGTTTAACATTCAAAAATAATATACTTGAACTGGATCTTCTTCAAAGGCATTCATTAATATTGCTATCTTCAGTAACATTCGTATCATGAAGGTTTTGTTTCGACGTCTAGAATGTACGTAAGCATCGCTATGCTACGAAGATTTCATTTGCTATATGATCTTTGATGATGTAATTAACTTTAACCTACTTTGTGTGGCGAAACAGCATATTCAAACTGGACCCTTAGAATGATTCATTTATGATGCTATGTTCAGTCGTGTTGAAACCCTCAGCATTCCTTTGGTCAGGTGCAATATTCCTAAATATCATTATGCTGCCAAAATTTCATTTGATATGTAATCTTGGATGGTATTATCCATTTCACACGAAGTTTCGCGTTTTGTAATAATATAGTCGAACTGCACTTTTCTAAAGATCAGTCATTTATGTTGTTATATTCATCGGCGCATTTGAGACGTAGCTTTCATTAGAAGTAAATAATGTACTTAGACAGATACTTTGTAGACGCTAGTCATTTGTCCTATGATGGTGGATCTCATCATGAACTGAAAGCTTCACTTCTCAGTAAGAAATATATTCGAAGAAAGTTTTAGCTGTTGTACTTATTCATGTTCCTTTCAATGATAACCTTTTCTAGGAGTTGTAAAGCTTTGGTTCAAATGGAGAGAGGTACTTAAACAGAAGTTTGGTAGGAAGACTTCATTTTATATGTGATCTTTGATGTTATTATCACCCATAGGCTTCGTTGACGATTGTTCAATAGTATAATTGAACTCTACCCTTCTGAAGAGCGTACATTTGTTATGTTTTCTTCGGTTGAATTAACTCCTTTAGGCTGTTTCATTGTAATGAGCGATGTACTTAAACATCATCGTGCTGCGAAGATTTCATTTGATATGTGATCTTCTACGATATCATGAGCTTTTGAGCTTGTTTCGTATTGACCTATGAAATACTAGAATCGGACCCTGCTGAAGTTCATATGATTATCATATTATCTGAGATTACATCAAGGGATGCAAACTTTATTTCGACGTACACAAGGTTATACAAAATGATTCTAATTGTTGCACTGATTCCTGTGATATATATTGGTTACTCTCTTTGATAATTGCAACCCCTTGTTCCAAAATGAGTATGATAGTCAAACATCGCTGTCCTGGTGGAATTTCATTTGATATGCGATCTTAAATTATGTTGTGAACTTTCGAGTCTGTTTAGGATTTTGAAGTCGCATAGCCGGACTGGACTGTTATGAAGGATATCCATTCATTGGATTATCTTAAACTAGATAAATATATTCAAGCTTTCTTTCGATTTCATCATTGTTTGTGGATAGAAATTTTGCAGTAAGGTGTATTCAAATACTTGGTAATATATGTTTGTGTGACCTGAGTCAAGCATGCCTTTAAAAAGGAGTACTATAGTCGAACCGATTTCTACTCAAATGTATTCAATCTCCTGATTATACATTGTTATATTTATTGCTTCAATCTTTTACTTCGAGGTAAGAAGTACGCTCGAACAATGACTTTCGGGTGAGAACTATTCATTAGCAGGTGATGAAAAATTACGTAGCATTCTTCAAAGTTTGCTTCTAAATGAGAAGTGTAGTGGAATCGCATTTTGGTCAGATGAACTCCTGTTACATGTGATAGTTGGGCAGGCCAAGAGCTACGTGCTTTACGTCGAAGTAAGCAAAATTCTCGGCCAGAGACGTTTTTCGAGGTTTTCATTTAGTGGGTGACATATAATCATGTAATAAACTTCAAAGTTAGTCTCCAGGCGATAAATATACCCGAAAAGCATCCTATTTATATGTGTTCATTAGGCTTGCTATTGTTGAGCAGATTTCAAGCCACACGTATTAATTGGAGATAAGCAGTATCCTAGAACACCAACTTTGTAAATGTTGTTCGTTTATTAGCTAATCTAGAATCACACTGTGTGTGTTCAAAATATATATTCTAAGTGGAAAAAAAATCCTGAACAAGGATCTTGTTGAAAGTATTCATTTCTCATGTTGCATTTCGTCAGAAATGCTAACATCAACATTTGGTTTTGGACGAGAAATAAGTGCGAATAGAATCCTTCTCAAAATTAGCCATTAGCCATGTTACCTCAGATCACGTGATTCACTTAAAATGTTATCTTGCAGTGCATTAGATACTCGAATCGAATTTTTCTCACAAACATTCATTCGTCACATCATCTCTTATCGTGTTGTTTCACTGCAAAAATTCCTTCTAAGTGAGAAATATTTTCGAGCAGGACATTACTAAGAAGCATTTGCTTGGTATGCGACCCTTTGCTACGTTACTAACCTGAAAACAGTGCCCATAAGTGAGCAATATGTTGGAATAAATGTCTGCTAAGAAGTATTCATGTGCTATACATTTGACGACTTCGTTAGCAACTGGAAAGGTATGCTTGGAATCAAATAATATACTTAAACAGTCATTGGTGACAATTGTTCATTCACCATTTGTTGTTTGATAACCTTACTATTACCACAATTTTGTGTAAAAGTAATCGCGAGTTTGAACATAATTGTTGTGAAATTTATTCATATGATTTGAAATTTTTTAATTTTCTTTCTACATATATACTTTGGTTGGAATTCAGGAAGACAATCGGACATGATCCTGGTAAGCGGCATTTCTGTGACACATGGTCTTCTACCATGATAAGACCTTCAAAACTTACTTTTCAGTTACGAATATATTCGAGTTGGTTGCTAATTAATAGCTATCACATGCGATGCGATCTTAGTTCATGCAGCAAGTTTAAACTTTATGTAAAAGTGAGTCATTTTCTTGAAATAGACTCTAGTAAGGAGAATTCATTGACCATGCCATATTCAATCACTTGAACAACTTTAAATATGAGCTTCATATGAGTAATATGTTTGGACAAGAATTTTGTAAGAATTGTTTGTTTGTCATGTGAGCTTAAATCACGTTACCAGTCTGAAACTCTGATTCAAAGTAAATAATATACATTAACAGAAACGCAATATAACGCATTTACCATGCGATCGTTGATCACGCCACAAAGTTTAAGTGTCTACTAGAACTCAGCAGTAAACACGAACAAAATCCTTCTGAGAAGTATTCATTTCTCATTGTTATAGTTGCCCAAGTTACCATTCAAAAACGTTTGATAGAAAACGAATAGCATAGTCGAATGGGATCATTATGAATTGCATTCACTCTGAATGTGATCGAATATTATCTCAAGAGCTTCAACATTAGCTTGGCAATGAGCAATATATTTGAAATAGATTTTGATAGCAACATTTATTGAACTTGTGGTGTTAAATCACTTCACCAAGTGGCAAGTTTTTTTTCTAATTTCTCAGCATACTAGAACAGAATCCTTCTACGAAGTATTCATTTTTCAAGTGATTCTTTCTTCTGCCATCGGTTAAAAGCGTCTCCTCGAACTGATGAAAATTCTCAAATAGGATTATACTAGACGATATTTATTTGCCAAGCGTTGTTCGTTGGCTCTAGCAGCTGCAAACTTTTACTTCAAAATCATAAATATATTCGAACAACATATTCTTAAAACAGATGTAGCTGTCTCGTAACCACCTTTTGCATCACTAGCTGTTAAAATTTTCTGTAGAAGTGATCGATAAATTTGAACAAAACTGTTGTATAGCTCATTCATGTACCATGCGATTTTCAATTTAATTATGAAATATATAGCCTTACCTTTTACTAATGAGTATATATGGCGGGAACCGTAATTTCAGCTATTCATCTGCTTTTTGATCTTTGACCCTGCCGATATTTGCAAACTCTCTCTTCGAGGTAAGCAATTTCTTTGTATAGGCACGTTATAAGAGGTATTAGTTTTTTATGCAGCTATCACTCATGTCATCAGCTCTGACACTTCCTTTCCATGTGAGCGATATGTACGAAGTGAATCCTAATAAAGATAATTCATGTATTGTATAATCATATCTCACAGCAATAGTTACAAACTTCATCTCGGAATGAAAAGTATTTTGGAATATCACTCTGGCGGTAGGAAAAATTCAATTGCCAAGTGATTTTCACTCACACCTTTAACTACAGACTTAACTCCCAAGTGAACACTATGCTCGGCTAGGATAATTTTAGAACGTAGCCATTTGCCATGTAATCATTGCTCTCGTTACACCAACTAGGAACTTTACTGTAAAGCGAGCAATTTACTCGAACTTTATCTTTATTTAGATGGTTTATGTACCACGTAATCCTCGATGTTGGCACCGTCGAAAAACTTTTGATTGAATATGAGCAATATACTCCAACAAAATCATACTAGAATATAACAATCTTTCATGCCATCATCACTCATATTATCAGTTGGAAAATTTACTGTAAAGCGAGCGATTTACTTGAACTTTCTATTTATTTTAATGGTTTATTTGCCAAGTGATCCGCGATTCAAATTGCCTCAACAAAACGTTTTTTGCAAAAGAACGATTTACTTGGACAGAATCATACTAGAATGTAGTAATGTACTATCTCATTTTCATATACATTAACAGCTGTAAAGTTTCTTCTGAAGCGAACAACATAGTTGCATAGAACAGTGATAAAAAATATACATTCGCCATGTAATTATAGCTCATGGCAAAAATAAAGAAGTTTTACTTCCGAACAAGCATAATATTTGAAGGGAGTTTTTTTCCCTATGTTTTATTTATCATATGATCCGAGATTGTGCCACCGACCGAAATGAGATGCTTCAAAATGAACAATTTCTTTGAACACAACCATTGTTATATTCATCGGCTTTTTATGTGATCTTTCCTAATGCTATCAAGTAGAAACACTTATTTCAAAGTGAACTATACACTCAAATGAAAGTCTGCTTGACAGTATTCATTTACCCTGTCGTTTTCGTTCATATCAAAAGTTCCCTTGGTTTAGTTCTATGAGAGAAATATACTTGAAATCAATCATCTTGTAAATGATTCATTGCCCATGTATTCCGAGCTCATGCTATTATATATAAATATTTGCTTTCAAATGAGCAGCCATTGAAACAAAACTCTCATAAGAAATATTCAACTGCCAAGTGGCCTTCACTAATGACAACAATTTCTTACCCGATCTTCAAAGAAAACATTACCTGTAAATGGATCGTTACTCACAATCATTCGTTTACCATTTACTCTTTGCTCACATCATCCACCACAAAGGTTTGCATCTAGATGAGCACTCTACTTGAAGGCAACTGTTGTAATGCATATTTGGCTTTCCAATGATCGTCAATCATGTTCAAGACTCAGAGATTTCTTACTAAGTAAGCAAAATACTCGAACCTAATCTTACTAGGGAGTATTCATTTTCAATATTTCTCACTAACACTAATAAATACGAAATTTTACTTCACTCTGAATAGTATACTCAAATAAGATTCTAATTCAAGTTATTCATTTCTTCCATGATCTTCACTTACCATACATAGTACAGTGCTTAACATTGACCGCATCAACATAATAGATCAGGATCCTACTTAATAGAATTTTTATTTTCCATTCGAATTCTGATCATGTTACTTTCTTCGAAGCTTGAATTTACAATTAGCAACATACACGAGCAAGCCTGCTATTTGAAATATTTATCTTTCATATGAAACATGATTATGCAACTTATTTCAAAGCTTTTGCTCGAAGTTACCGACATAAACGTATGAGACTCTACTTGAAAATATTTATTTTTCATCTTATATTTTATCATGCTATCTACCACGAGACTTGAGTTTCAATTCGCTAACATACGTGAATAATACTCTAATTATGAACATTTATTTTTCATATGATTCTTGATTGTGTTAGCGGTTGTGAAGCCGCGATACAAAGCCAGTAATATACAAGATGAGGACTGTCATTTGAAGCATCTAATTATTCTATGATCGATACTTACATCAATGACTGGAAACCGTTGTTGAAACATTAGCAATATAGTCAAATATGACTATGGTTCAAGGAATTTCTATTTCATACCATCTACGATCACCTTATCTACTACCAAACTTTGACTTAAAGTTTTCAAAATTCGCAAAAGAAACATTACTGGAATGTATTCTTTTGCCATATGATTGTTGATCACACTCACTACTACGAGATTCGGGTTCTAAATCAAGAAGTAACACGAATAGCATTTTCATTCCACATATCTATTTAACAAATCATCCTTGGTCATATCGTCTACTACAAAGTTTATATATTTCTGTACACTATACAGGAACAAGACCCTACTTATTTATATTTCGTTTTTATATGATCACTTATTACGTTATTTATTGTTAGCGTCCAAAGAGAAGTTAGCAATATTCATGAACAAGATTCTACTTCGAAGCATCTATTTGTCACATCATTCTTGATCATATAACCAATCGCGAAACTCAGGTTAACAGTTTGCAATATATGTGCACAATGCTCTCATTCCAAATGTTTAATTTTCTTGCGATTCTTGATTATCTCGCGTAATGTTACGCTTCGGCTCCAAATCACCTATATACACGTACGGTATTCTGCTTTTAAACATTGATTTATCACATGAACTTTAATCACGTCACCTACTATAAACCTTTGTGTAAGAGTCGACAATATACTCGAACATGATTTTTGTTCATAGAATTCACATAACATTTGATACTCCACAAAGATATCGCCTGTCCAGTCTTCTTTAACTTTTAGCAGTATACAAAGATAAGCCCTTAATTGAAAATATTTATTTATTCCATAATCTTTGATCATGTCACTTACTGCGAAATGTTTCGTCAAAATCAGCAACATATTTCAACAAGACAATTGTTCAAAGAGTTTGCTTGTCACATGATCTTTGTTCTACCAACCTACTGCAAAGTTTCCCTTAAACGTCAACAATCTAGAAGAACAGAGCTCTAATAGAATTTATTCATTTCTATATAAATCTTACATGCAACATCTACTGTGAAGCTCTCATTAAACTTCAGTAATATATCCGAACAGTATTGTGGTTCAAAGTCTTAGTTTACCATATGGTTCTTGATTAAGGCACCATTTGCAACACTTACTCTAAACATCATCAATATCGTCGAACAAGATCATTGTTTAAGCATTTTATTTATCACATGATCATTCAATAAAGTCATCTGCTGCCAACTGTTCTTTAAAATCAATAATAAATATGAACAGCACTCTTCTTGGAAATATTTATTGCTCATATCATCCTTGATCATATCACTAGCTGCATCGCTCTTCTCAAATGTCAGCAACATGGTCGAGCAGCATTCTTCTCTAAGAATATATTTATCATATCATCATTGCATACATCATCTACTTCAAGCCACTTTTTAATCGTCAGGAATATATAAGAACAAAACTCAATTTCGAAGTCTTCATTTACCATATGATACTTCATCATATTAGCTATCGCGGGGCATTTCTTAAACGTCAATAATATACTCAAACAATAACATTGTTCTAATGATTTATTTGCCATACGATCACTAATCATATCGCGTATCACAAAGCATTACTCAAACATCAGCAATATAGTCAAGCAGCACTCTGGTTGAAGACGTTTATTTGTCATAGCATCCTTCAATACATCATCTACAACAAAGCTTTCCTAAAACGCCAATAGTATATTCCAACAGAATCCTTGTTAAAATATTTCCTTTGCCATGTAATCGTTAATTATATCACTGACTATGAAGCTTTCCTCAAACGCCCGTAAAATACACTAAAAAGACCCTGGTTAGAATTAATTATCTTTCATGTGATACTTCATTCCGACTTCAACTGTAACGCTTCAATTAAACATCACCCGTAAAGCCGAATGCTACCATGCTCGAAAGAATTTATTTATGATTGAATCATTGATTAGGTCGCCGCACGCGAAGCTTGCATTAAACACCAGCAATATAGTGAAACAGAACTCTGGTTCACAGAATTCATTTGCCATATCATTTGTGATTTCGTCATCAACTAGAACGATTTACTCATATACCACCATCAAAGTCCAACACCCTCCTGGTACGAACGATTTTTTGTCGTATCTGCCTACATTATATGATATGTTGTAAAGTTATCGTTCAAGGTCGGTAATATAGTCGAACATAGCCCTTGTTCGGAGAATTCATTTGCCATATAGTCATTCATTTCATTATCAACTGCAGCGACCGATTTAAGTCCCGGCACTTTAGTCGAACATAATCTTCGTGCAAAGAATTTATTTCTCGTGTAATCCTTGATTGTGTTCTCAGCTATAATCCTACGCGACAACGTCAGCAATATAGTCAAACAAGGCTATGGTTCAAACAATGTCTTTCTGACATGATTCTTCATCAGATTACTTACCGTGCAGTTAGCTTAATCCTCTGCTTTATACATGAACAAGACCCTTTTTGAAAATATTCCTCTTTCCTATGATCCTTGATTCCATTATCAGCTGTTAAACTTTACTTAAACGTCAGTAACATAGTCAAACAAGGCTATGGTTCAAACAGTGTCTTTCTGACATGATTCTTCATCAGATTACTTACCGTGCAGTTAGCTTAAGCCTCTGCATTATACATTAACAAGACCCTTTTTGAAAGTATTCCTCTTTCCTATGATCCTTGATTCCATTATCAGCTGAGAAACTTTACTTGAACGGCTGCAGTATAGTCGAACAGGGCCCTGGTTCTAAGAGTTTATTTGTCATATGATTCTTGATTGCTCTACATAATGCAAAGCTTTGATTACACGTCAGCAATATTGTCGAATAACATCTTGGTTCAAAGAATCTTTTCTCATATACTCTACGATTATGTGACTTACTACGATGTCTTGCTCACATGTGATTAATATCATCGAACAGGACCTTTATTCTAAGAATTTCATTATCATATGATCCTATATTACGTTACTTAACATGAAGATTTCCTCACACACCAGCAATATAACAGCACAAGACCCTTGTTGAAGCACTCCATTTATCATGCAATCCTTTATAAATTCATCAACAAAAATGCTTCAAATATGTATCGGTAACGTATCTGAACATGATTCTAGTTTCAACCATTGGTTTTTTATATGATCCTTGATCGCGTTAGCTTCGGCAAAGTTAATCTTGAACATCAGTAATATACTCGAACAGGTATCTTGTTCAAGAAATTTATTTATCATATAATCTTTGATGACGTCATCTACTGATAGACTTTACTTAAACGTCAGCAATATACATGAACAAAACTCTTTTTGAAAATATCTATCTGCCATATTATGCCTTATTACATCCTCTACTCCAAAGTTATGCTTAAACCTCAAAAATATATACGAATTATACTGTGGTTGAAAATATTTATTTGTCAGATGACTAGTGATGGTGTCGTCCATTATGAAGCTTGAGTTTGAGGTGTGCAATGTACACAAATGAGAATATAATTGGTAATATTTATTTATCATAAGATCTTTGATCACGTCAGTGGATAGGATGATTATTTAGAAAGGCATCTATATATACGAAAATGATCTCCTCAAAAATATATAGTTGTTATATGTCCTTGATCACGCCATCTATCGTCAAGGTTTACTTAAGCGTTAGCATCATATACGAATCGGATTCTGGTTCGAAGCCTTTATTTGTCCCACGACGTGTGTTTACGTCGGTTACTGCTAAGCTTTACTTCATCGTCATCAAAATAGTAGAAGAGAACCTTTGTTCGAAGAGTTTATTTGTTATATGATCTCTAATCACATTACCTACTGCGAAATGTTGGTTAAACTCCATGAATATACACGAATCGAACTCTAATTAGAAATATTTGTTTGTCGCATTGCCTTGAAGAATCTCATATGGCGTAAGAATTTTCTTAAATGTCAGCAATGTATATGAACGGAACTCTTTTTGGAAATATTTGCTGGCCACAAAATCGTTGATTACGTAAGCTACTGTGAAGCTTCTTTTTTAAATGAGCAATATACATGTACAACACTCTGGTTAGAGACATTGATTTGCTATACAATACTTCATTATGCCACCTACTCCGAAGCTATTTTTACATATCAGAAACATATACAAATAACACTTTACTTTAGAATATTTATTTTTCATACAAGACTTGCACAAATCACCTACGACGGATATTTGCTTCAGCGCTAACAATATAGTCGATCAGAACCCTTGTTCATGGAGTTTAATTACAACATGATTCTTAGTTACATCAATTACTGGGGAACCATGTTTGAATGTTCAAAATATATACGAACTACACTCTAGTTGAAAGTATTTACTTGTCATATTACCCTTGATCATACAATGTACTGGAATGCTGTGATTAAAGGTTAGCCATCAATTTGAACGGTAGCCTGGTGAGAACAGTTTATTTATCCAACCATCCGTCAGCACGTCACACGCTGCAACGTTTTGCTTAAATGAAAGCAATATAGTTGAGAAGCACTCTTGTTAAAAGAATTTTTATGTTATGTCATCCTCAATCACGTGATCTTTTACGAATGTTAGATTTGAAGACAGTGGTATATGGGAGGAAGACTCTAGTTCGATGTATATATTTGTCACATGATCGTTGATGATACTACCAATTGCGAAGCGTTGATTCGAAGTCAGTTATGTACACAAACAAGAGTCTGCTCGAAGGCGTTTATTTGTTTTTTGATCTTTGATGCTATTATCTGATGGGCCGCCATGGTGTGAAGTAGACATTATATGAAAATAGTCTTTTAGTCAGATTTGTTTGTTTGCGGCATGATCTGGGATTGGTTAACTTACTGTTTAGCTTTGTTAAGAAGTCAGCAATATACATGGGTAAGATATTTTTATGAAATAATTATCTATTATATGATCGTTGATTGCATCGTCGAGGGCGAAGAGTGGATTTAAAGTGAGCAAAATACGCAAAGAAGACTTTACTTGAAAATATTTATTTATGATATGAGCTTTCATGGCGTTACCTATTGAAAAATTTAAGTTAGAAAAGATGAATGTATCGGAAGAAGAATCTTCTTGAAAGAATTTATTTATCATACGATCTTTGGATTGCATCATTCAGGGCAAGCTTTTGTTAGAAGATACTAGTATACAAGTAGAAAACTCTACTTGAATATATATATTTGTCATATGATCTATGATGGCAGTACTGGCTGCAACGCTCGATTCTCAAGTGAGCCATGTACGCGAAAATGAATTTACTCTGTTGTCTTCAATTACCACATGGTCGTTGATCATATTATCTACTGTCAGACGTAACTTCGATGTGAGCAATATTGACGAAGAAGACTCTACTTTGATGTATTCCTTCATGACATAGTCATTGATTAAGTCATCTCCTTTTAAGCTTTGGTTCTACGATAACAATATACATTCACCAAAGTGTACTTGAAATATTTGTTTTCCATGTGATTCTTGATCATGTTGCGTACTTAATGGTTTTCTTTACAAGACACAAATATACACGTAGGAAACTCTTATTGGAAACATTAAATTGCTATATGATCCTTGATTCTGTCATTTGCTGCGAAACTAAGTTTCTGAGTCTGAAAAATATACATAGAAGAATATAATTAGAAATATTCAGCTGTCGTATGATCTCTGACGATGTAGGGTATTGGAGTGCCTCTGTTTGGAATCAGCAGTATACAAGAACAAGTTCTTGCTTGGAAGAGTTCGGTCTTCTTATGATGCTGAATCGCGTCACTTACTTCGAACGTTGGGTTCGAAACCAACAATGTACACATACAAGACTTTTCTTGGAAGTATTTGTTTATCATCTAATCATTTATCATACAAGCTACTGCCAAGGTTGAGTGCATAGCCAGCAATGTAGATGAGCAAGACCCTTATTGACAATATTTATTTTTCATTTAATCTTTGAGGATGCGAACTGTCTAGAAGCTTTAGTAGGAGATAAGCAATATATATGAAGAAGACTCTTATTGGGCACAGTTATCTAGCGTATGATCCCTAATGATTTTCCTTAGTGTGGCGCTTAGTTTCGATGTCGACAATATACACGGGCAAGACTCTTATTGAAGACATTTATTTACCATATAATCATTGAGCTCATTGTCAATCGTCAAGATATGTTTTGAAGTGAACATAATAGTTGAAAGGCAATTTTTGTCATATTCGTGCAGTTTTCATGTGATGCATGTTGACATCACGTATAGTAAGTCGTTTTTTTAAGTAAGCGATATACTTGAGCTCACTATTCATTGAAAAAAAACTCTGTAGTGATCTCTCTTGTTCCTATGATTTCTATCGTTTTGCTGTAGTCTTTCCCATGAAATTTTCTATTTTTTTTCCATTAAATAAAGATGACATCGAAAACAGTCTAATCTTGTAGAAAAACTTTTACGAAGACTGCTGCAAATATTGTGAGTAGTTTGAGTAATTAAACACTCGGATGGTTGGAAAAATGTATGAAGTGAAGATCGCAATGGAACGATGGGCATCGTAAAGTTGAGAACAAAAAACTGGCGGCGCATGTGCTTGTGAATCGCGCTAGAAGATGAATCCAAGGTGGAAGAAACTGATTTCAATAGTTGAAATCGCTTGAAATCACTAGAAATCATGAAATCAGTTTGTTCCCCCTTGGTATTATCAATATAAATACTGTGTGTCCAAGCGTAACGCTATAACACTTCTGGCGCAGGCTTGTCGAGTTATCTCGGAAACTATGATGGCTAGAGAATTAATTCAAGCGACATTCGACGCAGCTCATCGTACTCTATTTATGCTACAAAAGTGACTTGTTTTGTTTGAAGCCTTTAGCTTACATAACGAATTTATGGTCGCGTAGTGCTGTGATAAAAAGGACTCTGGATTTTTAGAGTTCTCTCTAAAGTTCTAATTTCTCGTGAAAGACAACGTCCAGCTTAAACACTTCTAGAGTCAATGTTGTAGAACGTGAAGCGAGCTTTTCAACGGTAACAAGGATTTTCCTTCGGCGATTATTTTTCGCGTAAAAATTCACAAAGAAAAATGTAACGCTGCCGCACATTTAGTCTTTTTTCAATTTGGGTGAGGATGTGGTGTGTTTTGTGTAGCAATCAGGATGCGTTTCTACGTTTCTTGAGGGTCTCATCAGATGGCTTCTTCTTTATAATTGGCTCTATGACATCAAGTAGTGTAAGAAAAATAATGTGTACATCCGCTCTGAAAGAAAAAAGGAGTTCTGAAGAACTCCTTTTATGGTTCTGTAGCTCATGCGGAATCATTTCAAGTGCTATATGACAGTAAGAAATTATTAATAGTGCTGTCCAACAGTACTGAACTTTTGAAGGTTTCCGGAACAGATTCAAAACCATAAAAAGTTTTGTGTTGAAGAATACTGAACCGAAAGGGTTCTGTACAATGACACTGAACCTACTAAGATTCTGTGAAAAAATACCGAACCATAAAATGTTCTCTAGGCAAAGGTACGTAACCCGACAGATTCTGTCCCATGATGCTGAACTTTACAAGGTTCGGTAAAAGAATTCTGAACCATAAAAAATTCAGTGTGCAATAATACTGAACCTTGAAAGGTTCTGTCAAAAAATGATCCATTCTAAAAACAAATTCTCTACCCAAAAATACTGAAGTGTAAAATATCTTCTCATTTCTGCTCAATTCTTTAGAATTTCACAGTTCAAACGTGCTGCCATAAAAGGCTTTGAGAGACAAAGTATGATACAACATATATTTATTATGAAATCTTTTATCAAAATGTCGGCAGAAAATATTTTTTCAAATGTAACTTAAGGTACATTCAGTAGAACTATTTTATTGCATACTTTCTTCTTTCTTTTACTTCATGATACGTTATTTTGCTCTAATGTTCGACTTTTTCATCTCTCGAGAATGCTTTTTGCACTTGAACCGTTGAGATGGGGTGAATTTTCTTTTCTTCTTAAGTAATTTTACTTTTGTTTTTACATTTTCACCTCTTTGTCATTCCCGGGAAAAGATTGAAACAAATCACCATAGTTTCTTCAACGCTTAGATAATATATGCTAAATCTGGTAAATAACTATAAAGGCAAATAATGCTATCATCCATATTTAGTAATGCAACTGCTTTGAGATAAATTACGACTATCCTCACAATTCGACGACTCTAATGAAGCTCCAATAATATTTTTAAGTATCGTATGCGTCAACTATATACGATTTGTTATCATATTATCGTTGTCTATCGTGTTTGTTGTAAAACACTCGTTCACATCAACAAAAGAAACCATTCAATTAAATATGTAACACTATGAAATTATTCAGCCATATCATACGCAGCTAATATGCACACATGTCGTTGAACTTCACATCTTACAAATAAGATAGAGGATTTAATGAAATCCATATTATCCGAGGATATAGTTCTAAACATATACTTTCGCGAATACACAAATAATCGTATAGTCATAAGGAAATCCATACAAGGTTATTAGCATAATGATATAAATAAAACGGTCAAGACATAAGAATGCAATCGTAAAGGCATGCTGAAAATAAAAGAATTGTAATGGTGTAGATATCAAGGCATGGATAACGAGGTATAGCTATAAGATGCAGTATTAAGGTTACTCTCTAAAGCTAATTTGTTTCA
The DNA here is from genome assembly GCA_905331475.1 of Rotaria socialis. Classification (NCBI taxonomy): domain Eukaryota; kingdom Metazoa; phylum Rotifera; class Eurotatoria; order Philodinida; family Philodinidae; genus Rotaria; species Rotaria socialis. Next base: position 15,205 of record CAJNYU010000655.1, on the reverse strand, counting down.
TTAAATTTCAAGAAAAAACGGCTAAAAATAACCATAATAATTTTTAAAGGTTGTAGTGATTGAGAACACCACAAACTTTTGGTTTCAGATGATCATTATAACTGATTTTTTCTTAAAATCACAGGATCGAACAATAAAAAACCTATAGCAATTTCTCCTTTTTTGAAATTCTTCAAATTGATTGCATCCAAACGGTAAGTTTATTTCAGAATACAAACTTAATATCAAAATTTCTCTTTTTTTAGATTCTTTCAATACATTTTGTCCAATCAGTAAGTTATATGCAAGAATTAGAAAATTATATTAAGTTTTTATTGTTTGTTTTAGATTCTTCAAATAGATTTTATTCAAATAATAAGGTTCACTTAAGAATAAAAACGTTACATAGAAATATCGATCTTTTTCTCTTTTAGGTTCTTGGAATGAATTTTATTCAAAGGGTGAGTTACATTAAAGAACCAAAAACCTAATATTAATTTTTCCTTTCTTTTAGATTCCTCAAGTGGATGTCAGCGAATGGCTAAGTTACATATCAGTATTTGAGAAATAACGATGTGTCATTTTGATGTTTTTATGATAGACGACATGGGTTCGACATCTGTGTGACTGCCGATATTTTTCAGATCCTTCATTGTATTCTCACGTTAGTGAGCTTTAAAACATTTTTGCAATTTCTGATACTGGTTTGTGAGAAAGTAATGTAACTATTTGTTTCGGTTCAGAAGACTTTGAACACCAATATTCGGAAACTCTGAAAGGTTTTCAGATAGTGACAAAATCGCAAAGGCTCTAAAGTTTTCCCGGAAACACACTTTTTTATGAAATATACAAATAAGGGTATAGTTGTAAGGGTATAAATATAAGGATATGATTTAAGGGTATAGTTGCAAGGGTATAAATATAAGATTCAGTAATAAGGATATAGTTTAAGGGTAAAGCTGTAAGCGTATAGATATAAGAATATCGAAATATGGATACAGAGATAAGGGAAATCTCAACGGTAAACCATTTAAATCATGGAACACCTTATACGTAGGACAGAACCTTTTTTGAAGAAAAATCACATATGGTTTCGTTATTTCTTTACTGAACCTTTTTTCAGTCAGAACCTTTTTCGAGGGTTCTGCGTTTTACCCGATACCAGAACCCCTAAAATGGTTCTATAAAACTCCTTTTTTTCTTTCAGAGCATGACAAATTCGATTAACCTTTGAGAATAAATATAAAATATCGATGAAAACAATGAAATCCACTGCTATTCTGAATAGGTTCTCAACAAAAAAAAGAGAGACTGGTTGTGGGTGTATATCTCTTCGTTGCACACATTTTCCCGCACCCTCATCTCCAGTTCTAACCATGGTAGCATCCCAGTGTATAATAGTCACCAGATTAAGGGGCCATATCTTGCGCTTCCATATGAATAATATGTTTATTTTTGATACTATCATATTCATATTTTATTACACGAAACGATGTTGCCGGCCAAATTAAAACTTCCTGCTCGTCAGAAAAATCAGAAAGGAATGAGATATCTGCACCAGATTGCATAGGACCACCATCATAACCGTACTCCTGATCTAAATCGATAATAAATAATGTGTTACCAAACGCTTCTGCTTTGCTACGATTGAGGCTTGTTGATGTGAAGGAGCTAAAGTGCAAATAAGGGTACTCTGGTGGTATATATGCTTTTCTTTCCTCTTCTGTTAATGTAACACCAAGAAAAACTGTAAAGTTGTTTCTTTTGCCTAGTGTTTTTAAATATACATCAAGTAGAAAACTGAATGGGCCAAGTGTTTGCAATTGTTCACGTGGGAAATTAGAGCCATCCGTACTGCGTAGTACAGAATTAATCAATTTATACCAAAAGCATTCTTTTGTGTAAAGATAAACGCACATCTCGCCAATTTCACGAGGTAATTTCCTACTATAGACTACCGAATAATAGCAGCTGCCCGGTTCATCGACCAGTTCACCACCAAAACGTTTTACAGAACGTAACTGTTTAGCCAACCACTCAGCTTCATGTTTCTTACCAATTTTTGCACCTTCTTCAATCATACCACGAGTTGCTTCGTCAATAACATCAGCAAATGTTTTCGAGGTTTTCCCTACGTTCATCTTGTAGTAAGTACTTGGAAATTCGGGACCGTTTCTCACCCGCAATAATTGAATACTATTATCGCTTTTTGTTGAACTCAATAATGAAGGCGATGGAGCTGTGCGAGTTATTATAGGTAATGAAAAACGATCTTCACGTAAATGGGTGCTAGTACGACCAGACTGTAACTGAACACGCTTGATTGGTCGTTGTTTGCTTTTATCAAGTTTGTTAAACTGTATTTGATCTTTTAAATTAATATAATTACCATCAATTTCTACTTCTGATTTCTGTAAAACACGAGCATCTTCAATAATTTCATTTTCTATGTCTGTATACTTCATCCATGCATCAAATGTAGCTGATGACCATGGATCAACAGCAGAATTCCAGTACCATTGGAAATTACGTACACACTGGAAGATTGATGAAACAGTAGGAGTAACAGCAGCAGTCATTTCTCTGTGCGCTTACAATCAAATGTAAAATCCTTGTTTTTTATATCTTCAAGAGCAGAAAGCAAAAGTACATTGCGAGTTTTTTTCCTTTTCTCATTCACTCCTGTTTTTTGTGGAATTCACATATATTTTCAAAGAAAATGGTGAGTGTAAGTTTAAAGGCGAGATTTTTGCGACTCCCCACCCCCCCCCTCCCCATTACAGACATTAATGAGTTTAACATTGTGCTAATTAGGAGCTTGACTATTTAGGCTGCTATTTCTTTCGTTTTCAATTACCGACTACACAAAAAAAGCAATGTTTGCCCATTACAGACCATAGTAACTAGCTTAGGGTACCATTACAAACCACACAGAAAAAGCAATGCTTGTCCATTACAGACCACAGTAACTAGCTTAGGGTACCATTACAGACCACACAAAAAAAGCAATGCTTGTCCATTACAGACCATAGTAACTAGCTTAGGGTACCATTACAGACCATAGTAACCAGTCTCTGCCCTTGTTAAATATACGAGCTAACAATTAATACTCAATTACAGACATAAGTGAAAATAGGCAATGATCTAATTATAGGTTGTGGAAATCAGGGTAGATTTTTTAGATGAATTATTTTGATTTATTTTAGTAAGCCGAAGGGATATATGTGAGTTCCACATTTTAGCTCCAAAGGGGCTGCGCTAACAAGCTTTTTTGGACAGATTGAATATTGCTTCTTATTACATTAAAAAAAATGCTTTTAACGGAATCACATAAAAAATATTCTGTTTGAAGAGTGAGAATGAGAGTGACTTATCTATCAGTTTAAAGAGCTGCGACATCAGTAATCATTTCACTTGTCCACAGACACCATATACGTTAGTTCGAATGCATGCGCGTGGGTATGTCTCAATTCGTACGAAGAACTAGTTAAGAAAAATCACTATCTCGTCCTCACATCTCATTTTAGATCTACACTGTAAAAAAAAAGCTGTTAGCGCAATCCCTGTGGGATTAAAATGTGAAACATGATGGAACTCCTTTGCTGGAACCTGTCTACCACGGTCTGTGAGTCTTCGTAGGTTTTTTGCCACTCTTTGTAATCATATATGCAGCCTTTCAGTCCGGGTCTGTATTTTGATCAATGGAGTTGGTAGAGACCGTCAGAAATCTTGACACAGAGTTTAGAGACCATCCCAAATCGTGACAGAGATAACACAAACCATCACAGACTGTGACAAAGAATTCACCAGTCATCACAGATCGTGACAGAGAATTAACAAACCATCACAGACTGTGACAGAAAAATTAGAAACCATCTTAGAGCGTAACAGAGAAAAGAATTAATTAACCAATTAGCTAATTAATTAATTTCTCTGCAACGATCTAGGGGGGGGGGTGAGACCAAATTTCTCCCCTATATACTACAACAGTCCTTTCAGATCGTGTTTCACAAAAGACCACTAAANCCCCCCTCTCTCCCCCCCCCCCCCCCCCCCCCCCCCCCCCCCCCCCCCCCCCCCCCCCCAGTCCAAATTTCTACCCTATATACTTCAACAGTCCTTTCAGATCGTGTTTCACAAAAGAACACTAAAAAAAAACGTTTGGCTAGAATATTTTTTCTATTTTAAATTACTTCTATATGGAATATATATATATATATATGTACAGATAAATATCTAAAAATAAAAATAAAACATTATAAACAAAAAGGAAACGCATCGTAGTTGCTCATGACTCACACCCTCAAGACTATGCATTTCTTATTTTCTTTGTTTTTGTTATTTTTGTTCATTATATTAATTATTATTATGATTATTATCAAACCGTTTTTTTTTCATATCTTTCTCTTTGTTATTTTTCCCTTTTGTCACACAGGACATTTACGCCTTGATCTTGGGCAAAGCCATCACAGGTATGCAAGCCTTTGAACCAAAAGGAAATGGAACCCATTAAAACAAAAAAAAACACAATAATAATGTCATTGTCACAACAAAAAACAACAAAAACACTCGGAGAGAAAGAGCAGTCATCTGTCCCACCCAAATTGGGTTTTTGAATTTTAATCTTCATGTTGATTTCGCAAAGGATGATGAGGAGCCACGATGACATGACCTTTTTTCCACCCTGGTCTCTGTTCTAACGCCCTCAACACTTGTTTCGTTGAATAAAACGGATGAAAGGCCTGCATAAATCCATGACCCAACGTAACCGCTTCCATGCCATTGATGCAAAGCAAAACATGAGAATGCTGCAAGACCACATTGAAAACACGATCCACAATCAAAGAGGAAGGAATCTCAGTATGATGAGTAGCCAGATCATCATTCATAGGGAATGACATATCGCAAGGTCGAACGAAAGAACCTTGCATTCGAAGAGGATGCGTGGGTGTGAGAGCCAGACGGGAAAAGGGCAAAACAAGCAAATCAAAGCGCCCTTGAAATTCTGCCAAGCACAGGACGGGAGAAAAACCAACATGACCAGCAGCATCAACGACTTGCAAACAATCGCCAGAACGAACCTCGAGAAGAAAGAAAGAACACAATACAATGCAATGAAGACAAACAAACAAAAAACAAATCACCACCAACCTGAGAGAGCTGTTTCTCGCTGACCATTTCATCTTGTCCTTTGCATTGCACAACACATTCACCACTGAAGCAACCTCCACTGTTACCAGCATAATAATTATCAGCCACAGCAGCACCTATAACATTGTTGTCACTGTTATTGTTGTGGCTGTTGGCATCACGGTCAGAGTACTTTTTCAAAGGCAATCCTTTAAAAATCTCGCCACCAGAATGAACTAATTCGGAAAATAGAGCACCGCCATAGACTTGAAGACCTGGGTCCACTGCGAAAGAGATAGAACAAAAACAAGTAAAGAAAATGAAAATCAATGCCCCCCCCCCCAAAAAAAAACATAAACACAAACAAAAAACATACTGAAATTGGTCCTCATTTGATATTCATGCGATCTCAAAATCGCTCGCAAATAGTGCGCTCCCCATCGTTTGTATCGTTCCACAGTAGAAACGGCTTTGCTGATTCTTTCTTGCAAATCGCCTTTCAACAAAGCTGTAATACGAGCATCTTTCGCTGTCGCTTCCAATCCAATGAGCTGCCCAATCAGAGTTTTCAAGATTTTAGGTCCGGCTGGGTCGATAGTATCACACTTGTCGATGACTTGTTCCAACGAATGAACAGTGGACATACGCGCAAAAGCAGCTAATGCATCGGCAGTCACCACGAAATCAGAACCAATCAAGGATTCTTTGTGGTTGTTGTTTTCAGAGTTCCATTCCACAGTGACTTTGAGAAACGAATGGTGATGGTCGTGAACACCGACGGGAATCTTCATAGGTACAATCAGATCTCGATGACTACCAAAGTGCAGTGGTCCTAAATCAAAGACCAAACCCCAAGGCACTTGCTGAAAGGAAGAATGCAATACAGGAGGGAAAATAGCCCCATTTTGTGGTTCCAAATGCACTTTGGCATCCAATGCTAGGTTGGTACAAGCATTGGCCACAAAATTCACGAAACAAGTACCCACAATTTTGGCATCAGGGATAAATGCAAAGGTGCCTTTGCCTTCTCTGGCCACATCCAATAGCATCTTGCTCTTGAGTTCATATCCAAATCCGAAAGTCGAGACACTGCAAGTGAATCCAACATGAGCTTCAAAATAAGAGCGCAAAGCCATATTCTCTCCAGCAGGAGGAGAGATCGTGGGTTGACCATCCGTGAGAATCAAAATGAAACAACGTCGTGGAGACGCACGAGCAGTGCGAAGAGATTCAAGACCAGCTTCCAGGCCCGCCCTGGAACAAACAAAAACAAAAAAAACAAAGATATGAATATCAATTTCACACAAACAAACAAAAAAGAATCATACCAAATATTGGTGGAGTTTTGTGGCTCCAACGCCTCCAGAGCATCAATGGCTTGCCTCTTTCCACCCTCATTCATTTCAGAAAGCGTAAAGACCGAACGCGCGTCATCATGAAAGGCCACTAAACTGAGACGATCTTGATCAGTCAATGTGTGAATGACTGCCTTGACCGAATGCTTGACAATGTCCAGTTGGTTCATACCTTCACTGACAAATTTGGAGGCATCTTTCGGGTCCTGGAATTTGGCATCTTCCCCCATAGAGCCACTCACATCAATGACACAACAAATATCCACTTGTGAACGCTGAGTCACGTTCGGAATAGCAATGGAAACGGCAATGGGGACAGGGACTTGATCATTGACCCAGTTGACAGCTGGAGCTATGGAGAGAGCAGGGCGAGCGGAGGACAAAGATGTACCCTCAAATGCAACAGACAGGGATTGCTGTGCCAAGGACCAATTTCCATCATCCTCATCCTGAATGAATATGAAAAACAAAAAAAGATGATTTGAAGTAAACGATCCAGTAGCAGTGAACAATTCAAAACCCAACCACAAAAAAAATGCAAACAACCAACCTGTGCAGGCACAACCTCAGGATGTTCTTGCTCTACTTGTATGTCTTCTCCCACAACTCCACTCTGGAATACTTTGACAACCGAGTTCATGTGTCCACGACAAATGGGACACTTGGCTCCACTGTTGAGCAACATCTTCAAGCAGGCTTCACAACCGCAGAGATGACCACATGGTAAGACCACTCCATCCGCTTCTTTGTCCATGCAAACAACACACAATAGTTTAGCAACTTTGTTGTTCGAATTGGGATCGGCAGCCATTGATGAAGGATCCGGATCTTTGCGAGCCTCAACGACGATGGGCTCAGACAGGATTTGCTGCAACGCGGACAACTCTTCCTGGATACTGACCGCCGAATTGAGAGCAAAGAGCTTGCCAGGGAAAACGGCCAGAATCGAAGCCAAATTCTGCTGGAAAAATTGAAGACGACCACGGATTTTGTTTTCCTCCAGATCAGTTTCGCGTCGAATGAGACGTGCTGCTACTTCGGCAGTCGGTGCAGGAATCAGTAGCGTGTGATAACTGAGATGACTGACTGGATCAATTCGACGATGATTGATACGATCAACGCACAACTCTTCTTGCGCCTGCAGGAGAACGACACGATCAACTGTAAGCATTTTGTTCAAGGCCTTGGCTTGATGCCGAGTGCGAGGAAAACCATCAAGAAGAATGGTAGACGAAGCCAAAGCATCGGGTTGCTGGAGACGACGGCTGAAGATATCGAGCATGATATTGTCCGGGATGAGCTCGCCTCTGTGCACGAAAGGGGAAACACTCTTGCCAAATCGACTGTTTGGGTCTTGCATTTCATCACGAACAAAATCACCGAATGAAATATGGAGAACGTTGGGCAACTTGGCGGCAGCAGCGTGTCCCAAGGTACCTTTGCCACTGCCTGGAGGACCAATCAGAAGGACGATTTTTTGTGCTGGATTCGACATCTACCAAAAAACAAAACAAAAACTAGGGATATACAACTCACCCTCACGCTCATAAGGGGTGGGCCAGTAGTCCTGACTCGATTTGTATAATAAATTTTTCTTTAACAAAACACACGGTTGAAAATTCGTCTTTATAGAGGAGATGCAGTAAAACACGCGCTACAAAATGACTTTTCGTTGATCCCGCTAGCTCATGTAGTAAGAAAGTTATTGGCTTAGAAATGTGCTTCACAAAAAATAAAAATTAACCGTGAAGCAGATCTATATGGGGGTGCTTTCAGTAAAAGTCCCATAACTTCATCAAAACAAAAGGTTTTTCGAGCAGGTTTGTTTTGTTTTGATCAGAAATAATTGTCCTTCTCTACCTAGTTGCAAAATCGAAACTTCGATCGCGCTTTCTGTTTCATGCTGAGTGCATTTGTTGGAAGCTAGGTTGTAGATTTTTGACGTATTTTTGAAACTTGGATCTCGAGCACACCATCTTCTCCAAAAATATTATTTACAGACCACGAGAAAGAGTACATTTGAAAATACCAAAGTCAGCTGAATTCTCAGTTTTGCTCTGCTGTTTTATGGAAATAATAGGAAAAGAAAACTTTCCAGTAAAAACAATACCAAAGGACAGGGCCGCATAAGTAGCCAAATCGGCCCATTTTTTTTCATCATAGGCAGTATTTAAAAACTACACAGAACGTTGCAGAAAAACGAGTTGATGATTTTGATACTAAATTCATATAGCTTTAGTGAAACTGCGTCTACACTCTAAAAAAAACGTTTTTTACCGAACCTAAAAAGGATCTTCCCGCCGATGCACGGGAAGATCCTTTTTTGGTTTCGCAGAAAATAGGTTTCGCATAAAACCTCTTCAAAACAATTTTAAAAAAAGGTTCCGTAGCAATGGTTTCGTACAAAACCTTTCAAAAGCAATTCAAAAAAAGAGGTTTCGTAGAAACCCTCTTAAAAAAAAGTCGAAAAAAGGTTTCGTACAAACTGATTAGCACCAAACCTTTTTCTAATTGTCCGCTCTGCCAAATTTCATTTAATTTTCCGGTGCCGACCACAGTATGCATACCATTTCCAGTGTTTGTCAAAATCCAAGAATGACATATATTCAAATCAATCAAAAGTAAGTGGACATAGTCTATAGAGCAATTTTCTTTTATCGATGTAAACGGTTACTCTACAGACTATGTTCAATTCACTTTGATTGATTTGAATATATGTCATTCTTGGACATTGAGAAACACTGGAAATGGTATCCATAGATAGGGGTGTCAATTTACAGTATATTTAATTTAAATTTAACTTCATGAAAAGTTAATTGAATTTTAAATTGAATTCTATCAAGTTAAATTTAAAATAAATTAAAATTTTTCTGATACAAAAATTTAAATTTAATTTTTGAAAATTTATTTCTTGATTTAATAAATTTTTTTAAATTTAAATTTTAAATTTAATAAATTGTTTGGATGGATACACATGATTGCTACGGGAGAAATACGTGACTTTAGCAGTAGTAAATACTAAATGAGAGAAAAACCTAGTATTTTAGGTTAATATTTATTCATAATAGTCAAAATTTCTCTACAGATTATGCAGGATCCGTCATCTTTCTTCTTCAGAATACTGGTATACTCATAAAAATATATTTAATAGCACAATTCATAGAAGAATGACTAGTTTTAACTTTAGAAAACAGGAAACATACTCAAATTTGACTTTAAATAGTAGCAATCAAGTCAAAAACTATTTTTATCTGCTAGTTTTCAAAATTTAACTAATTTGAATTTCAAACAATTTAATTTATTTTAAATTCAAATTTTCAAAAATTTATTTCCCGATTTAATGAATTTTTTTAAATTAAAATGTGACACCCCTATGTGTGACGTACTTTTTCCCACATGTAAGCGTTACTTCCAGGAAAAAAACTATCAAAAATCACTGGCTCATGAAAAATATCTTTGAATTTACCGGCATTTAATATGCATAAAAAAAACTGGTCCTTTAAAGAAGATATTATCAAACAAAACATTTGATTTTTTCATACCGAGTAAGCAAAACGAAGTGAATGAATTATTCTAAGTTTATTGTATAAAAAAACAATGAAATTCGTATGTATGTGCTTAGTCACGACCGCCTGCCTCATAGACATTACCCTCCTCACTTTCATCTTCAACACTCTATATTGATTCATCTGTTATCAAATCATCGTCAGAATAATCACTAAGATAGCCATCAGGTATCATGTACAAAACATCATCATCTTCTTCGCCGGAACCTGTAGCAGTGGTAGTTACTTTTATTTTTGATGTTTGATGCTTCAGAGAAGTCGCTGTAAAACCCTCAAACCCATCGTAAACCATTAAATCATGCTGCATTGAGAAGTAGAGACTATGAGCTACCTAACTATGTATAAATGTCCAAATCGATAATTTTGTCGAAAATTTCAATTTTAGGAGCGGAGGACCCTTAAATTGCCAACAAAAAGAAGAAAAACCGACCAAATCCCCCCCTCCCCGGTTTTATAAATCAAACAGCAGGTCAAAATGGTATCCGATATTAATCATATTTCATTTGTGAATCAGTCGAGTGAGTGATGGATAAGTAATACAAAATAGGCTTGTTCGAATCTCATCCCCAACATTACTACTCTTTCATACGAATTAATCAGGATGCATTTGTATTCAACCTCAGATACTATTCTCTGACGAGGTTTAGTACAAATACCATATTGCTTTTCAAGTTTTCCAGATTAAGCCAAGTCAATTGTCACGATAGAACTTTGGACAACAGTCATTTACATTATCTACGCGGGATCCTAGGATGATGAAGAATTTCAGACTAGCCATACGGGAGGGCATTTTGAAACAAAAAGTGAGACTATTCGTGCCATCATGCCTAGAAAAAAGACTCATCCTTCCAGCCATCCTGGTATCACCTAGGCGTTATTCACTTTTGCTGTAAGGATATTGATATTTTAGATTTTATGGTCTTTCAAATGAATTATTCTAGATATTGTCCAGGCTAGTTAAATTTTGAAGCTAATTTTACTATTTTGAAATTAAATGAGGTCTATTTGATCGAACCAGTTTATCTTTCAGAACAAACGGCTCGCTGAATAAAATATCGACCACAGTATCTGTATCCAAACTGATTGGTTATCATTTATCACAAATCGTCACCCCCATATTCATCCCTAAATTATATCCCTATTTGTGGATAATAAAAAGAATATTATCCCTACTGATGAACAAATAGCGATTTTGATTTAGGGATTTTTCAATTTAGGGATTTTTGTTTTTTGAATGTAAGATATGTCGTATCCATCATGATTAAACATCATGTTCTACCTTGCTCAAAACGTTTTTACCATCAAAGCCAGGAGTTGCCACGAAAGCCACAGTACCAGAAAACACATTCTGGTGACCAGGTAGACATATATCAGGTAGAGGGCTACCAGTAGATAGACAAGATTAATTAGCTTGTGATAGAGAGTTATCAAATAGAGAGATACCAGTAGAGAGACAAGATTGAATCGCTTTCTAGGATTCTGGTGACCAGACAGAGAGATATTAGATAGAGAGAAACCATGAGTAGAGCAGCAGGTACTACGACTTAACTTTTTGGAACTTATTTAGATTTTTCAATAAATCCGTATGTGTTGTGGTGCAAATTCCACGCTTTTGAGGGTACAGTTGAGAGTGAACGTGAGTGTAAGGATGGTGATGGTGATGATGAGGGAGTGTTGGTATTGATGTGACTGCAAGTGTTTGAAAATAGCATGAAAACGAATTAGTCCTGTTGAAAGAAAGAAATCCCGAAAAAATAAGTCCTGACAACTCGTAGAGAGACATGATTGAGTCGCTTTCTTGAATTATGGTGACCAGAATCTGTTTTCTGGTACTGTGGTTTTTGTGGCACCACCTGGCTTTGATGGCAAAAAACGTTTTCAGCAAAGGTAGAACATGATGTTCACTAATGATGGTTACGACATATCTTACATTCAAAAAAGTTCATATTTGGTCACCAGCAGGGATAGTATTCTTTTTATTCTCCAGAAATAGGGATATGATTTAGGGATGAATCTGGGGATGACGACTTGTGGTAAATGATAGACATTCACATTTAATATTTCCAGTACTTACTCTAAGCCAAAGTTGTTGGATCTGACGACGCACCACGTCAATGCCAATAAGAGGCCGATACTCTGTCGAGTTAAACTTTTGAAAACCCTGCGGTGGCGACCCGGCTGCTTTATCCAACTCTTCAATCCAATGATCAACTTGCGTCCGTTCCAGCTCAGGTAGCTTAGCGATGTATTCAACGTTTTGTTCAAATGAATGATCTGCCATCGAGTAGCCATCGAATATCATATTAACAAAGTATGTCTCTCCCAACTCTCTGCGTAAATTTTCGATCTTCTGGTTGGCGTCTGTACCGTTTTTCATTGACAAGTATGAGTCAAATTTTGTTTGAACAGTAATCATATGGTTTAAGTAGTCTGGACGCGGTGGAAGTGTAGTAGCGAATCCCTGCGGAGCTGTACACAACTCGCGAATACGCAGCGCACCAGTAGCATTCTGCAAAAGCTGACCAGCTTCTTTGAGTAACACTATTGAAAAACGTGGATTGCGTACGTAATTTTCAACGATGCCCTCGACGGCGGCTCGTACATCAGCCTGCGGATTGCCTGTGACAAGACCTGGTACGTCTACAATTTCAAAATCTGTATATTCAGCGCTTTCAATTTCGATTTCAAAACAATGACTACTGAAGCCACTTGCTACGTCCTTCGCAATACGTTCCATTTCGATTTTCAGATGATCTACCAACTTTTCCGGATGAGTAACACCTGGCGGTTTAGTAACACGTTTCTCGCCTCCAGCAAGGGTGCTGTTGTGAACCAGACGATAGGAAACAGGGCACCGAGTCGCTATGTCATGGGCAGTGAATGAGCATGGAAACCGAAGAAAGTTCTGGACAAGCATAGATTTTCCCGCAGATGTTTCACCAACTACTACTAATTGTGGAACTTCAAGCTCATCTTCGAGGTGATATTCACTGGCAATCCTTCGCAGTTCAGTGTAAGCCTGAAATGCTGCAGGATCGAACACAGTTCCAGTCGAATCCATTTCAAATTTGATAATTAGATAATATGTATTTTCTCTTTCTGAAAGTATGTGAGAAATTCAAGAAATGTTCCATAATAATTGAACCGATGCGCCAAAACAGATGAACCTCTCAGTATTCTTTTTTTCATTCTTGCGTCTAGTTTTATGCAATTTGAACTGAAGTATTTTCAGAATATGTAACGTTTCATTTTTTACAAGGCCATATACAATGACAATGGGGTGTTATATGAGTAAAAGTGAAAAAATTAATGTAGTAGTAGTACTATGAACGTGCATCATCAGAAGTTCAAAAGTACTTCTCAGTGTGCTAGAATAAATCATATACTCTGTATTTCATCAAGGCTTCTGTTGATTTTTAAAACTACGGACTAAATCTATCCCAATTGATTATGTGTTTTATTCTCTGAAAACCTATCAGAGTCCGTTATCATAATGAAAAAGCAAGTAAACAAGCTCTCATCATAATACTGCCCATAAAGATCCTCCGCACGTTTTGCAAATCAAATCTCCTGCTCTTACATTTATCTGTTCTTCTATCGCACTGGCAGCATGAGGTGAGTCAAAAGTGGCGGGGTGTGGGTGCGAGTGTGGATTTGCATATATAGTGTGCATGTGGATGAGCGTTTGGATAGAATAACACCCACATCTATCTTATCAAGCATATCAGAGTAGCTATGAAGTTTTTGTAACAAGCGTAAACAAATAAGGCAAATAACCAACTGAAATCAAAATGTTGTTTTCTTGTTTCATTTATTACTAGACGTTATTTATTTATCTTTTGAAACTCGACTAATCACTGTCTACATTTGTAATTAAACTTAGTATTATCGTTATGATCATGTGGATTCTGCCATCCGTTGATCGTGTTATGTCCCCTAGACTGAAAGGCTAGGGTCTCGAAACGGAAATTCACCTGTGTCTGTCTGTCTGTCTGTCCGTAACGCTTCGTACAAATGACCATACTCACAGTACAAAGTACCACAGTCATACTACAAATGACTACAGTCATAGTACTAAGTACCATGGTGATTGTACAAAGTACCACAATCATCGTACAAAGTACCATGGTCATATTACAAAGTACCACAGTCATAGTACTAAGTACCATGGTGATAGTACAAACGACTATACCCATAGTATAAAGTACGACAGTCATTGTACAAATGACCATAGCCATAGTACAAAGTACCATAGTCATGGTACAACTTAGTATAGTCATAGTACGATGTACCACTGTCGTGGCATACATGATGATAGTTATCGTATTTTGAAACATGAAGGTGGTCATTTGGATACGGTAACTGTGATACATAGGACTACGAATAGGGCCGCTTGTGTCATGACTACAGTGGTTTGTATCATGGGTATGGGTTTTGTGCTACATTTCTTGTAAGAATATCTATATTAAAAGAAGAACATCTCACATTGATGATATAGGTGACTATTAAAAGTTGAAACCGCCAAAGTCTTGGTATAATTGGTAGTATTAGTCAGCACCTACTAAGATTTATCTTTGTGGGATTAATTTGGAGTTTTTGGATAAGTCCATAAGTAGAGGTATGTTCAGATTTCCGAAAAAGTAAATTTCAGAAAATACCGAATTTCTAACAAAATATCGAAAGACACACAGCTGTGCCAACAGAAATTTCCTTGTAATTTCCGAAATCGCCATTAACTGAAAAAGTAAATTCTCAGAAATAACCATATTTTAACATACCAACCAACAGAACATCTAGGAAATTTCAGAAATCAGCTCCACAATCCTAAAGACATTACGGTAAATACGGAAATTTCCACACTTTATATCATGTACATACACTGATATATGTTTAGATTTGAAGGCCCACCCTCAAAAATGAGAAGAAATTCTACTAATTTCCGTAATTACCGTAATTTCCAGGTAATTACCGTAATTACTAGAATTTCTTCTCATTCTTGAGGGTGGGCCTTCAAATCTATACATATACCAGTGTATGTACATGAGATTAACCATGGAAATTTCCGCATTTACCGTAATTTCCAAGTAATTTGCGTTAGTGTGTTTTGTAGATTTGTGTAGTTTTCGTTGGGATGTAGTTGGAATTGTAGTAATTTTTTTGGAAGTTTCGAGCTCG